>VMDO01017412.1:0-44960 GCA_007922755.1 Pedetes capensis | reverse complement strand
ATGGAATACTATTCAGCAATCAAGAAAAATGAAAAAGGGTCATTTGCAGCAAAATGGATGGAATTAGAGAAAATTATTTTAAGTGAACGAACACAAGCTCAGAAAGAGAAACAACACATGTTCTCACTCATATGAGAGAGCTGACTCAAAATTACAAGAAGGAAAAATCCTATTCAAAGGTCAGATCACATTAAAAGGGGGGGGAGGGAAGATAAGAATGCGGTCAATACAAATGGACTAAAAATCGCATGTAATTGTTCTAACAAGATAGAAACAAAGACCACTACAGGAAAAGTTTCTATCTTAAACAGAAATGGAACCCAAGGACATATAGAAAAATACTATATAGTAAAAGATAGAGAAGACTTGGATGGGAAACTCAGATAGGAAGGGGGGAGGGGGGAAACACAGAGGAGGGTAAGGGGTAACCTATATGTATAATGCTTATCAAATTGCATATATGAAAATTGTCACAATGAAAAGCATGTCAAAATGAATCACATTATGATGTACATTAAAAATTTCTAAAAAAAAAAAAAAAAAAGCAGGCAGACAGTCTTTTGAATGTTTTCAACCAAGAGAAATGATAAATGTTTGAAGGGGATAGATTTACACTGATTCAAACATCACACAATGTATGCATGTATTAAAACATTACATGGTACTCCATAAATATGTACAACTTTATGTATCAATTGAAGTAAACATTAAGTTTTTTAAAAGTAGATTTTATGAGTAGTTGGGAGGCCAGGATGTCTCTACCAGACATCCTTCATTGCTTCCCTCCCCTGTAACTGGCTTTGTTCATGTGTTTACCCTCTCCCATGGGGTCACATGCCCCTGGAAGTTTGGTCCAGCCCCAGAGAGTAGAGCCCATGCATCAGTGTCCCAGGGCTGCTGTAACAAAGTCCTGCACAATGGGTGGCTCAAAGCAACAGGAGCACATTATTTGACAGTTCAAGAAAGCAGCCGTTGTAAGATTAAAGTATCCGCAGGATTGGTTCCTTCTGGAGAGTCTGAGAGAGGATCCATCCCATGTCTCTCTCCTAGCTTCTCGTGGTTGCTGGCAGAGCTGGGTGTTCCTCAGCTTGTAGACGCATCACTCCAACCTCTGACACCTTTTCTGGGTCTCTGTTCTCTCTGTCCTTTGTCTTACAATGACACCAGTCATCAATTTAGGGCTCACTCTGAATGCAAGATGATCTCATCTCAAGATGTTTAACTTAATTACATCTGCAAAGTCCCTATTTCCAAGTAATAGCACATTATAGTTACCAAGAGTTCAGACATGGACATACTTTTGGAGAGAGAATTTAAACTACTATATCCCAGAGGGTTAAAGTTAATAGTAGTAGTCAGTGATCACTCTCATCCTCCACCAGCAATCATTTTCAGCACAGAAGTATGTTACTATTCTGGCCAATGAGACAGAGAGGGAAGTTGCTTGAGGTTTTCTGGGAAAGGCTGTGTTACTCTTAAAAAAGTAACAGAGGGTATAGACATCCCTTCTTCTTTCTTTGGACGTTAGTATGTCTGGATATAATACCTGGAATGACACAGCCATCATATGACCATGTGGGGATCTTGTCCAGTGATAAAGCCACTATATAGACCCAAAGAGCATACCCAAAAGTCAGAAGGAAAAAGAGTTGGATCCCAGATTACATTATCCCTGAAGGCACCTATTTTTGGACTTCTTATTCTGTGGGATAAAAATGTCTTCATTTTGTGAGGCATTTGACTTGGAGCTTCTGTGTCTTGAAGCCAGAGGAAGCACAGCCGATACATTATCTATGTTTATGTGTTTCTTGAGAGAAAATTTAATGACCTCAGTCATCCAGTGGAAAATTTTAGATAGTGTTTGAGTTTTCTCACAACCTAGTATGACACTGAATAAAAACTGAATTATATGGTGTTAAAATCTCATTGTATAGCAACCATAACATATCTTGCTTGAATTATTAAGGATTCAAGTAAAAATCTGTTCTCTTGAACATTATCTAGTACATTTCAATATAACAAATACTTTCTTTAAATTCATTTTTCCGTTTTAGGATAAGGTGGTAATCCTTGCCAAAAGCAAATATAGAGACCAGTAGAGCCCTTAACCTGAGTTTTTATCTATCTACACCAAATTATTGAATACATGTGTCAGGAGTTAGTAATTTGCTCCCTTCTGAAAGTGACTTTTAAATAAGAATTACCCTGTAAGAAGAGTTTTTAAAAATCATTGTCATCTAGAGGATTCTAGGTCAATTTAGATGTCAAATCTCTAACTTAGTATACTGCTTCATGTACATTGGGAGAAGCTCCTTATTTCATCAAAATAAGCTCTGTATGAAATAATATTAGAACTTGGAATATATTTTTTGTAAGTCAGATTGTTGCAAAGAAAATATCGTGAGAAATAAAGATCTAGTCATTGAGTTAGTCAATAAGTATTTATCTAAAAATTACATTTCTTTACTTCGGCAGACATGGCCCTTGCCTGTCTAGAGTTTAAACTCTAGACCAGAGAGTAACACACACATGAACACACACTTGGATACTGAAGGGGATGCCTGAGGAAAGAATACGTGCTGAGCAAGAGAATAATGGGGTGTTTCCTTTACCCCTGTTGAGTGGCTGAATTGCAAAGGAGGCTGCTGAAATGCAGTGACAGTCAAGCTGAGCTTGAAAGAATGAGTAGGAATTGGACCCATGGAGCAGAGTTGAGTGTTCCAGGCACAGGTTCCTGTACGTGTGAAGGCCCCAAGGGGAACATATTTGCAGGTATGAAGATACTTGGGGTCAGTCTGGCTTGGCCTCAACATCCAGTTCTGTGCTTGATGGTGCCCACATGTTGACTAGGCTACCTGAGGGTTCCTCATTTGTCTCTGCTGCATTGTGAGGCTGATAAGGGTCCTTTGAAGTTGTCCTGAGAACAAAGGTGATGTCATAAAGCAGTCGTGCATAGTAGAAGCTGTATTAGCAGCAGTACCACCACTGCTGCTATGTTCATTTTAATTTAGAAGTCTTTTAAAAATATTGCTTCTAAGTTAACCCAGTTGTGTATTATATTAGGGGTGGAGCAACTCGTTTTTGGAAGTAAGAGCAGAAAGGCTTCGGAACCTTTTGAAAACTATTAGAAGTGACACAAGCCAAAGTAAAATCAGCTCAACAACTTTGTTGTGACCACAATCATTTCACGAGCTGATAGGTTTGAACATGGGACTCTGCAGTTTTTATCCCTTCTGTTTCCTCAAATTTATTATTTCTTTGATTCTTACCTTGGCAAGATGGGATCAAAATCATAACCTGTAAGGCTAAAGGAACACCAAGTACATTGTTTTGTTTTTGCCCTACTGAGGGAAGTGAGACCTCAGAGCTGGTGGACCTCACACTGAGGCATAGGCTGGACTTCATGGACAAAGGGCCTTCAGGGGGGCCAGGCACACCTGGGCTCAGCACAACTCTGAGAGTATGCTCTCTGCTGCAGGTTTGGTCCTTTGTCTTAGAGTAACACCAAGAGGACGGGAGAGGGAGGAGACATCTTTTGTCATTCTCATTGTACTTTTATTTTCTCAAACAACAACAACAACAAAAACCCCAACAACAACAACAACAAAAAAAAAAAACAAAGTCCTACTGGGAGTTAAAATTTTTCATGCTCTTCCACAGTGAAGAGATGGATTTATTTCCAAAAATTATAAGAAAATTGGTTCAACATGATTCATGTGTGATACTCTTAATTTTTAAAAACAAGGGACATATTCTGATTTCATGAAGAAATGTATATTGTAATAATCATACAATGAACTCCACCTTCTTCATTGTCAAGCGTTCTTGCCTCATTTTGAATATATTTACTTGACCATTGCTTATTCACATCTTTTTGTTAACAAAACAGAAACCTTCAAACCCATCATGACTTTCCATCAGTCCCACGTTACACTCATTTATTATTTTAACAAATATTTGCTGAGTACTTTCAATGTACCATGTTCTGAGGAGGCCTCACAGATAAAACATAAGCAAGACTCTGGTTATTCTGGTCTGTATCTTCAAAGCCCTAAGTTATTGGACAGAGTCTTTTGAAGTGAAAGTGTCTGGGTTTTATTTTTTTCATAGCTGTTGGTGTGCAGCATTTACTACTGATGACATTTAGGTCAATGTTCTTGTGGTGTTAAAAGTATGAAGGGATGATATGCCACTTTTCTTTTTTCACAATGTATCATTAGCCTGTGTACAGTTCTAAATAAAAAAGAGCACAGATATTTATTTGTATTAGCATTTGTCCACATCTTTTATAAGGCATTTTTTCTGGTACCACAGGAAATGTGTATATATGTGTGTATTTGCATATGAGCATGCATGAATGTATGTATTATATATGGACATATGTATATATATATATATATTGCAGAAAATTTAAAAATATGGAAAGGTCAAAAGAATAAAGTTATATGTGATCCTATCTCCAGGAGGCAATCTTTATTAATGCTGTGGATTTTAGTCTTTTATTATTCTGTATGTGTGTTTGAGAACGGTGCTAATATTTATTGAATCTTTCCTATAATCGAGGTGCTGTTATGCTAGGTGCATATATTTTCTCATTCAAGTATCACACCCACCCCTGCTGTTATTCAGGGCAAGTTTTTAATTCATTTTACAGTAAAGTGACTTATGGGCCCTCAGCTATTAAATAAAAGAGCTGGGATTGTATGCAGATTGACAATATTTAAAAACTCCTTTCTATCAAGGTTGTCTTCCTGTTACCTAAGTAGTTCCACATATGTCCAGGATGTGGATAAGACTGGAAATTGACTTTCCTCAGGGCTGGGATGTGTTTTGTAATTTCTGACTTTTTTTTATTTGATTCTCTTAAGGAAGCATGTTTTTAAACCAATAGTAACTGCACTAGTCCAACTGTTTACTTGGAGCATCTTATAAAGTTCTGAAGGACATTAATTTTGATATCAGGGCATATACTCCATCCCAAGTAGCACTGCCAGAGGGAGAGGAGTAGATCTGTGGCTTGTGTGGCTGTACACTGGTGTGGACTGGCTAGCACAGGGTGGCCCATTTTACTCGGTTCAGTCATGGTGTTGGGCATTGTGTGAATGGGTGGTGGCATGCACAGGGCCTCTACTGAGCAGTGTTCTTAAAAAGCAAGATCGAGTTACAGGACTTGATATCTCAACCAAAAAAAACTGAAGTAGTAACAGTGTCTTTTTAGCACCTATTCATAGTCAGTTTAGTAAAAACAGTTATGTAGCTATTCTTAAAGAGTTGTAAAATCTAAGACTTTGGGCCTCACATACACAGGCCAGTTTTCTTGGCTCTGTTTTCCAAGCATTTGTTTATAATCACGGTCCTTGTGTTACTCCATGTTGTAAGCACTGCCACAGGGCCATCAAAGGAAGTGTGTAAAAGTAGGGTCAGTCTCATTGTGCTTTTGTGGATTACTGTTTTCTCATGGAAACTATAAAGGCGAGTCTAAAAACCCTTCTATAAACTATAACTAAGCCCATAAGACTTACTTGAATGTCCATACATTAAATGTTTAATACACATACAAAGAGCAAAGTGACTTTTGCTTTTCTATGGTTCCTTTCTAAAATGCCAATCTGTCAACGTAAGACCCACAAGGACTGAAGCTTGTGCGTCTTCTGTATGCCACCTAATCTTGGGGGTGTTTTGTCTAAAAGAGTATGTCCCACATAACATCATCAAATCTGCATGATGCCTGAGGCATTTTAGGACACTTCCAACGAGAGAAGAAGAAAAGGAAAATTAGGATGGAGCACTGGCTTTGGTTCTAAATTTCCAAGATTTTACAAGTCCAAGTTTGCCAGCCTCACAAAGTTTAATAGTCAAAATACAGGCTTGAAGCCCTGGTGCGGGCAATCAGCTATTAACTTTGCTTTCAGGTTCAGTTTTCTAAAAGTTTAAAAACACATTAATTTGAATTGCTACTATTACAACAGTATTTTTTTTTTTTGAAAATTTAGTGCCTGAGCTATTGACTGGATAACCATAGGTAAAACCACTTTTCTGGGATCTGCTATTCAAATCACAGGCCTCTGTTGCACATTTTATCTGATCAGGATTTTTAGGAAGGGTGACATTTTTGTCTTCTCAGCAAAAGCAAAAACCTTCTCTCATCTGTTTTTTTCCTAAAATATCAATATGAGAAGGCAGTCTCATCCTTAAAAAAAAGAAAGAAAATGAAAGAGTTTTCAAACTTGTAAACTCTTGACATGGAAAGGGAATTTTTCATGAGGAAATCTGAATTTCTTCTCTTATGACTGTGCAGGCAGCCTTGGGGTCATGCGGTATGTACCAGTTGAGACAAGAGCTTGGTTCCCATCCTTGACTCTTCAAACTTGGCTCAGCCAGGGCTCCCTACAAGCAGCCACTCAGAGGTCACTGTTACCCACAGCTCCCTCCAGAAAGCAGATGAATAATTCCACCTTCTGAAGGCGACTTGTTGGCATTTCCTTACACATCCTCAATATAAACAACACATAGGCAGTGGGTTATTTGTTGGCAAGGTATCTTCTGTGGGAGGTAGGAAGCAAAAGAAGAGGCAATAAAAAGAGACTTAGACAGTTGAAAACTGCAAATCTTACCATGGCAGCAGTTCAGAAGCATGGTTCCTAGCCAAGAGGAGGGAACTTGAGTGCACAAACACACATTTAAGCTCTAAGACCCTCCAGGTAGAGCTACAGTGGGGAAATGTCCTGCTGTGTTCCATCTAGCACGTTCTCTAGACTCATAGGGAGACTCCTCTGTGTTTCTTCTTTCTTTTTACTCTTACTAATTTTTTTTAGTTAGTGTAAAACTCAATGGATTTCATTATGACATTTCCCTAGATGCATTTCATTGTTCATTGCTCATGTTCAACTCTTCCATTACCCTCTTATAACCCCTATCCCCCATGCTGATCCATTCCCTCCTCACCAGTGCTCCCCCTTCTGCTTGCATGTCGTGTGTGTGTGTGTGTGTGTGTGTGTGTGTGTGTGTATGTATGTATGTATATTTAATCCAGATTTTGCCTTTGAGAGCAAAACATGATATTTCTTCCATTTTTGTCTGATTCTCCCTTTAGTCAAGCAGGGATCTCTTGTGATGGAGAAGTTGATGGGGTATTCGGAAACATACTGCTAAACTTCATGTTGTTCTGGTAGAGGGGAATGTTCATGTAGTAAAGGTGCTTTATCCTGGCAGGCAGAAGCAGCCCCTCTAGGATGTGGTCCTTTTGGAAGCTGAGAGACCACAGACTTTGCATTCTTTACTTTGAAGAATAACTGTGCAATTAGTTTCTCTGTGTGTAGGACTAATGTGCAACATTGAGTCCAATGACTTTTCTCTACATAATGGGAATTCTTCTAGAAATAGCCCAACAGGAAACTTGATTATTTCCCTAGTATCTTTGTTTTTAGGAAATTAGTTATGGGGCATTGGCCCAAGGAATGGTTTTATAAACATTATATAAGAAAAAATATGTTTTTTAAAAAAGTTCAAAAATTGTTCTGCTTTCCCAACATGATTGTTGGAGCATATTCCTAAAACATCTGTGAGGACCCAGGGAAAATTGGCTACTGGTGAGCTGGGTATGGTGACACATGCCTGTATTCCCAGCGAGTTGGGAAGCAGAGGCAGAAGGATCACACGTTTGAGGCCAGAGTTAGCCTGCATAACTTAGCAAGACCCTGTCTCAATTTAAAAAATAAAAAAGGGGCTGATGGTGCAGCTCAGTGGCAGACCACTTTCAGAGTATGTGTAAGGCCCTGGGTTGAGCCCCCCAATAAATGAAAAAAATGAAAAAGAATAAAGAAAATTGGCTATAGGTAGGCTTGCAAATGTCTTTGCTCTGCTTGAGCAGCATATGTGACTGACATGTTGGAAACAATGGAAATTAGGTATCCAAACTGAGTACCTCCTTCCTTGACACAGGAGTTAGAGTGAGCTTTTTAAAATGAATATCTGATTGTGACCTGCCCATGGCTTATAGGTCCTATGTCATCCAGGCCCAATTCAGAGTCACATGTTGCTACCACAACCTGTGTTTCCTGGGTGCCGGCCCTAACTTGCCAAACCCACCAACTCTTCTCTGCCTCAGACCCATTGCAAATGCCATTCCCTCTGCTGGTAATGATCTTCCCAGCAGTCTTCATCTACCTAATTTTTATTCTTTAGGATTGAATTTTTATGTGACTTTTTCAAGCAGGCCATCTTTGAACTTCTAGTCTTGTTTTGTTGTTGTTGTTAGGTACTGTCTGGTTGGGTCTGATTCAAAGCCACCCTCATAGGGTCGCTATATTGTTTTAGGATTGCTTCAGGAGTAGATTGCCACATTCTTCTCCCATTTTTGTGGTGCTGGGGATGGAACTTGGGTCCTCAGAGAGTGCAGAGCAGCACTCTTCCAACTGAGCTAGACCCCAGATGAGTCTTGTTTAGGTCTCTGTATTATTCATCTCAACTGAGTACCATATTTCTGCCTTAGCATGCTTATCTCACCTATGACTGCATAGCTATCTAGATGGTGGTTTATCATTGCCTCTTCGGCTGTTGTTGTTTTTGTTAAGTGCCATCAAGTTGGGTCTGACTCATAGCAACCTTATGTAGAACAGATGAAACACTACTTTACACTATCGTGCCCTGCACTATTATTAGCACTTCTCTTACTATTCGTAGGATTTTAGATGGCTGTTTTGGGAGTGGGCTGTTGGGTCCTTTTCCCAAGCCTACAGCATCTGGTGTTCCTAGGTGGTCTCCCATCCAAGTACTAACCAGGCTCAATCCTCCTTAGCTTCTGAGATATGACAGGATCAGATGCCAGGGTGGTATGTTTCCCTTGTTTTTTGTTTCTTGAACACCTAGCACAAAGTATGGTATATGAAATTTCTAGATAAATATTTGCTAGATGAATGGGTAGAAGTCTGGATAGAGGGCACAGTAAGGAATTGGAAGAGTAAATGAATGGAGGAATGATTAAAAGACTACTAACATGTTTAGAATAGGAACCTAGAATATTATTCTAGTTTCTACTTAGCAATCCAAGTCCAATCATCCCAATTAAAAAACTATTGATAAACCCCCTATTCCTAGAGCATTCCTAGAGAATGTTCTGCCACATGTCACATAAGTCTATGTGATGGATGCCTGAAAATAAGATTTCTACCAGCAGAGATCAGTTAGGCACACCATCTTCCTGTAAATCTTTAAGAAATAACTGCCAAGCCAGATGCAATGGTGCCTGCTGGTGATCCCAGTGACTCGGGAGGTAGAAGCAGGAGGATTGTTAATTTGAGACCAGAGGGCAGCCTGTACAACTTATTGAAAGTCATCTCAGAATAAAATCACAAAGGTATTGTGGGTGCAGCTCAGTGGTGGACCACCCTGGCACCCTGGGTTTAATCTCCTAATATAGAAAAAAAAAGAGAGAGAGAGAGACATAAAAGGAATAATTGCCTTATTTACTTCTATTTTCATCTTTGTCTAATCATGAGATTAAACACTGAAGACAAAATACTATCTCAAAGTATCTCATTGATATATGTCATTTTTTATGCTTCAGAATATAATGCTTCAACATTGTAAATATGTGAACATGCTTCTTTTTCAATGACTGTAAGTGAAGATTTGGGGGATGAGTGGAATTTCACTGATATAATATAGATCCTGGAAAGGCTTCCATGATAAAAACTGTGTAAAATCCCACACTTTTGACCAACGAAATTAGTGTCATTGAATCTTTCCAAAATAGAGAACTCACTTTGTCCTTATGTTGTGAATGTACAGAAAGGCTATATTTAAACACTTCTGTCTGTACATCTATTGTATCTCTACATCATTTTCTTTTATGAATAAGCTGAGGAGGAATGTTTGCCTCTCATAAATCTTTTACAAGAACAATTCCAGAAAAAAAAAAAAAAACCCTGCAGATGTAATTGCCAGTTTTAAGTTTCTAACAAATTACTCTGCCTGCCCCATGTGAGCTTCCAAGTTGAAAATTTGCAATGCTTGGAAATTTCATGGAGATCCCTGCATTTTAGCTTTGGGATGAAGTTTGCCAATTATAAGAGCACTTTGTTATTTAAGCCTAAACTGTCATATGGTATTTATTGTTTAGTTAAGATTAACCTCTGCTCTTTGGCCCTGTCCACTGTCTTACCCTTTACCACGTCTTTCTTTTCAAATGTCCCTGATTTTCTACCAAATTCTATGCTTCATTGGATTTGGAGGCTATCACAAACACAACCCTGGTGTCTAGTGTGGTACACATTACAAAACCCCCACCCCTCCACCCAAGTAAGTTAATTTTGCTCCTGGACTGTCAACTCTGTGCATACACAGGGTTAGGTCCCCTTTGTATCCCCCAGGCTAGTAAAGACACTGCTGTCTTGCTGCTCAGTTGATATTTGTAGAATTAAGTTAAACGGAGTGCCACTTTTTTTATTGAGTTATTTCTGGTGCTAATTTAGTGTCATATATTTTGTAAAGTGTTAGAATGTGTACAAAATTGCTCCTTCTTAATATGGTAGGGGAAATGGTGATATGGAAACTGACATATTCAAGCCTAGTAACATTTTGGTATATATGATCTGTATTACAATGAAATGTATGGCACATCCTTGATAGGCTTTAGGGGAAAGTGGATTTTTTTTCTCACAGACAATAAAGAGGTGGATGGTTTCACACTCATACAACATGCGCATGTGCACACAGATGACATTAGGTTTAAAAAGACAGGAAAAAGCAAGTATATGTGCTGCTCTTGAATGATTTCTCTTGACCTTGTAAAATGTCACCCCAGGATGTTTGTGTATCCCATGTTTTTATTCTGGTAAAGCCATAAAAGTATATTTTTACCTCATCTCATTAAATTTTGAAGCATTATGATTTGTAATTAAAGAAATACAGAAATGACTTGATTTTTCACCCTGTATTATAAATCTTACTTTGGTATAATTTTAACTTCTCTCTATGTGCATTCAATGGCACCTAACAACAACAACAACTATGTGCATTTTTTCCGACTGCCTCAAAAAGACCATAACAAGTCTTTTTTTAAAACTTTAATTTTATTTATTTATTGAGTAGGCAATTACAGTTACATAATACAAGTTTAAGAGGTACAAAATGACAAGTGTTCTTTTCTCTGTGGCCTCTGGCCACCCAGTTTACCTTCTTGGAGTCAACCACTATCATGAGTTATATATCCTTCCAGAGTTGGATTATGCCTGCACATGCTAACTCACACATAGACATTCTATGTGTATGGGAGTCTATATTTTTTAATGCAAATGGAAGGAAATCTCCTTTGCACTTGCTTTTACTACAGAGAATATGCTTAGTCTTTTCTTTAACCTGGGTCAAACATTTGTGTTCACAATGAATTTCTATCCATGGGTTCATGTCAACATTTGTGGCAAGTCTGTTCAGTTACCTTTGTGTGTAACTCAGTTAATCCATAAAATGACCAAGTAGGCTAAGCCACCTGCAATATTTTGTTTTCTCCATTTCAGAAATACATAAGAATCTGGTTTCTGTCCATCAAAGGTCATAATCTTTATGATTATACTTATTACTAGCTTTAGCTTCTGACATGTTGGGCAAGACTACACAAAAAATAACTTAAGTAAAATGCCCATTGAAATTTGGCAAAGAAACAAGAAGTGCTTGCTGTTTCTTTCTTAGTATACTCTGCCTGCTTAAAACATCTTTGTTTCTCTTCTGACATGTCTTCTCTATTGTTTTAGTTAGGTTGATTCAGTAATTCTTATCACTCATACTCCCAACTTTTAAAAATTCTCAGTTTTTATGTGCTTAGAATATGATTTTAACTTCTAATGTTCAGAAACAATGCCATTACTAAGCTTTTTGTGTATTTAGTAGGGTTGCCATGAGTCGGACCTGACTCCATGGGACCTAACAACACCAACAACATATTGTCTTATTAACTTTTTGGCTTGTCCTTGCTGAATTGGAAAATGTTAGTATCTTTTTCCTCCTTTTTTTTTTTTAAACAACAAACATTGAATGGGTAGTGATTGTATTATCTAACTAAAAATGTAACTCAGACTGAACCTGAACATGAAACCTGTTAAGAATGGCAGTTTCCTGTGAGTCAGACTATTTTGCAATGAGACTTTTAGTGTCATTTTGTCCTAAGAAGGAACTTTGTCCATTTTCTTGGTTAGGAAAATCCAGATTTTGTACCTCTCCTGACAAAGTGTGGGAGGAATGGAAGAAAGAGTCATGTTTGGCTCTCAGAATGTCTTGATCAAATCTAAATAGTTGCACCTAGCTAGTTGTGTGATGTTAGCTAATTTGGCATCTCTGATGGTGGCACAATCAACTACTGAGAAGAGTGTTTAGAAAATGTTTTGATGGTTAAGATTAAGTAGACTTTCTTCTTGCAGCCTTCCTTTGTTTGCATTAATTTCCCAATTTTTTCTGAATGCCTGGAGTATTATTTCCTTTGACCACAAACCTTGGTGGCCTTAGCCTACTCCCATGTAAAGGTACACTACTAAATCTTTTCATATGTCACCAAATCACCACAGAGATCACACAAAGATAAAACATACAACATTGTCCCTGAAAAGTAAAGAGTTCTCTGCAAATATAGAACATTAGCACGCTGTTTCCTTCTATGTGCACTTGAACTGGGCTGTAAGAGGCTTTATGTGAACAAATCTGGTTCCCTCAACAAAGATCAGAGTAGGCGCCCAGAAAAGCTGGGATTGTGTTGTATTGTACTCATTGAAATAAATTTGTGTAAAGTTGGTGTCGGGCTGGGATTTAGCTCAGTTGGTAGAATGCTGCACTGCAGTCTCTGAGGTCCCGAGTTCAATTCCCAGCACCGCAAAAATGGGAGAAGGGCCTGGCAATCCACTCCCAAGGCAATCCCGAAACAGCCATTAAAAACCCTATGAGGGTCGCTAGTCGGATACAGACTTGACAGCACCTAACAACAACAACAAAGTTAGTGTCATATCATTTGAAACAAGTTCCACTTCTCTGCCTCTTATAAATCATTCCTTTTTCTTTTCTCTTTTATTTTCTTTCTTTTTCTCCTCCTCTTCCCCTCCCCTCCCCCTCCCCTTCCTCCTCTTCTTTTTCTCCCCCTCCTCCTCCCTCTCCCCTCCCCCTCTTCTTCCTCTTCTTCTTCCTCCTCCTCCTTCTCCTCCTCCTCCTCCTCTTCTTCTTCTTCTTCTTCCTCCTCCTCCTCCTCCTCCTCCTCTTGCATAAGTTTAGTTGAGCCCATACAACAGATAAAGTACATTGGTAGTTTCAAAATTTCCAGTAATAGAGATGCTTTGAATCGCAAAGTAGCACTTTCAGTTTTCCATAGAAAAATAATCATTCATGCAACGAATCTGAAGAGCAATAGGCGACTGTATAGTGTTTTGTCATTTACTTGGAGATAGAATTAAGTACAGGTTACAATGATGTTAGTGAGGAGGCCAGCCAACAGCTACTTACAGCTCTCTGATACAGGAGGTTAGGGCACATGGAAGGTCCATGGTGAATTTTTAAAAACCGGAAGAATGAAGTTTTATGGACCATGTATGTTCCCTAAAGAGACATGACTAAGGTGTGCCTAGAGAGAAGCTGGCAATTTAGAATGGCATAAAATATTTCATTGTTGTTTTCTAAGTAATTCAGCTTTAATGACCCCATTTCTGGAACATTTCATGTTCACATTTTCTTCTGATTGAAAAATTACCTGATTGACTTGCATATAGGATGAGAATGTGCTCATTTTATGCAAGTCTTTTCAAATAAAGTAATAGTTTGATATTGAGTTAAAATTACTGAGTTATTGAACATTAAAATGGTTTGCAGGATATCATGGCATGTACTTGAATTATGTCGTTAAAGGTATTGAATAAATACCACAATAAATATACTCATATTAAATATAATAGAATAAAAAGAAATATATGCAGAAAGTTTTACAATAACCAATTCTCTTTTACTTGGCAAATACTTATTTAACATTTGCCATGGGTAGGTTACCAAATATATTTTAGCCAATATACCCTTAATTTAAGTGAGTTGAAGAAAAATCAGAAATTTATAAATGGAATAAGAAATCTTGTGTCCCTGTGTGTGTGTGTGTGTGTGTGTGTGTGTGTGTGTGTGTGTGTACATGCGTGCACTGTGTTGGGGATTGAACTTAGGATATTGCACATACTAAGGATGTACTCTATCACTGAGCTACACCTCTAGCTCCAAGAAATCATTCTGAATAGTCTATATGTAGAACAGTCATAACATAAATATTTGGAATTAAGAAATTATGCAACATTATAAAAATTTAAAGTGACTAATTGAATTATTTTTTAATCTATTCAGTCTCTGGGGTTAAGTGATGGCATGGCACTAAAAACAATTCTAATGATTTAAACTTTTTAAAAGTTCTCTTTAAGTTTTTTCCTCTGACTTACAGTTAAAGAGTTTGATGAAAACTTCCATTAAACACATAGTTGTGAACATGGCTGTGTCCTTGTTTTTTCTACTTTCCTTAAATTTAGTACCATTTTATTCCTTAGGATGCTGAAAAGAAACTATTTAGCACAGTATATTATGCCGAGAAAATTTCCCTCTATTAAATAAACTCAAGTAATATAATATATTCTTATTATATAAGGTTTTATATTTTTTAAAAGTTTGTGTGTCCATACTTTTATTTTGTAGTAGTTAACTAAGGGCAGCCTTTAGAAACAAGGAAGAAAATATCATATTCTTAAGGATATTTCATTTTCAGTCTTGGAAGAGGCCACAGGGACATGATCTGCTCAAGATAGGCATGATTCTGTGCTCTTTTCAGTTTCTGAAGACATGTGGGGAAGGGTCAGCTTGATGGAGACACAGGATGGTGAGAGGGCTCAACCAGGACGGTGAAGCAAGCCTTAGTTACTGTGCTGCAGGGAAGAGCTTCTGCATAGTCTACACAACTGGTATGCTTTGATTTTGTTCATTTAAAGGAAATGATTGGGAAAAGTAAACTCAGCCAGCTTTGAGTATCTGCCCATGCATAAAGGTCTTTGGGCTGATTAAATTGGCTGCCAAAAAACATCTTCTTTTTTGCACCTTATTCTGTTCTGCACCAGAGCCAGGATTCTGATTTCCATGCAGTTCAGAATCATAGATCAAATGACTCACACGTTACCCCCAAGATGTCCTGTCTCTGTTCTCATTTATGATGTAATGTACTTTTTAATGAACTCTCCTCCCTTTTGCAGAATAACAACAACAACAAAAAAGAAGTAGGTAAACACAGATGCTTCTGCTGTGGCGCCATATGGAAACCCACTTTCTAAATGAGCAGCTTGTAGATCTAGGAAGTGCAGCAAGCTGTCTCACTTTTCCCTCTGGGAGTGTGCAGCTGGATGGGATTCCTTATTCAACAGAGTGAAGGAGAAGGGTATGCGTGTTGGGGTGGGGTACAGTAGAATGAGCAATGTGGTCTGTGGAGACATGAACTGAGAAATTTGCAAAGTATTTTTCTTCTCCATCTCAGGTGATTCCCAGCCTAAGTGTAAGTTTACAGTAGCCACTAGATAGAACCCCTTGGGATTTGAGAACTCAGGTTTAGATGAACTTTCTAGTTGTTTCTTTTATCATTCATAATTTAGGTGTTATGTTTCATCAGAATTAATTCCCAAAGTCTTTCTGTAGGAATATAAAGTGAGAGTCCAATTACTTCCTTCTTGTTTCTCCATAGTTTCTACATTCACTTTTAAGAATCTAATAGATTAATATAGATATAAAATCTTTGAGAGAAGAATCAATCTCTCCTTTTTATATGCCCTTTAACATAAACCTAATAATGTGAACATTAATGGACAGATGGGTTGATAAGAGAATTACTACACATAGCTTAAAGTTAATGATTAATGACTTCTTGTTAGGAGCTGTCAAGTCAGGCCCAACTCATAGTTGTTTCTTGAGTGCTGTCTAACCTGGGGGCAACTTGGGAGGGGTAGGCTTCACTTTCTAGTACTATATCTGGCAGTGTTTCTCTGTTATTCATAGGGTTTACAATGGCTAATTGTTTCAGAAGTGAGTTAGCCATCTCCTTAGTCTGTGAGTTAGCCTTCTCCCTAGCCTGTTAAGACAGACTACTAAGGTATGGAAGCTCAGCTGAAACCTGTCCACCATGGGTGACCCTGCTAGTACCTGTAATACTGGTAGCATAGCTTTCAGCATCACAGCAACATACCATCCCCACAGTAAGACAAACTGACAAGACGTGTGGGGGATTAATGATTAGTTTCTGTGAAATCACATTCTCTTTTGTTTCCTTTAATTTATAGATTATATCTTCATTTGAGGTTTGCAAATAATTAAAATTTTATGTTTTGTGAATGTTTTAGACATGAGGTAGGCTAATATTTCCTGGAGATGTCTTTGATTCAAGAAGTTAGGGCAAAATATCAAATAGGATTGTGTCTTCTTTGCAACAGTATCACACTGGTATTCAAGGATTGGTTCCCACAGCAATATTTGCTTTCAATTTTATTTTTGTGGGCTCTGAGTAAATCTGGGAACAAGAGGAAGGTTGAAAAAGATGTAGGCTTTTATTAAATATGTTTGAAGCAATTTAGTACCTTAGGGAAAAACAACTTCAAACTTCCAAGAGCTTCTCTGCAGCTGGGAAAGTAAATTCATGTAAAACCTTTTCATGGTTAACTCCAAAACATGAAGGCTGACTCTACACATCAGATTCATGTTCTACCCAGAGGGACAGATTCTCATCTCTATGGGGATATACATGGAAGGATTTCCTGTACACAGAGAGATGGAACAAGCTCTTCTCTTTGCTGGCAATTTCTAGTCACAGAAAAAGAAGAATGCATGTCTTTAAAGATTTAGGTTTTCAACTTTAGTAAGTGTGGATTACTCATGGTGCTTCATCATTACATTCTGAAAGATCAATCATTTACATGCTCTCTTTGTAATTATAGCCATTTTCCTGTACCATTATATTTTTGATCTATGTCATTAAGTCAGCTTTGTCACTCAATTAATTTTAAAGTGAATTCTGTATCACTACCAAAAAGTAGAAAGTTGTTGCCACAGGCCATAGATCAAAAGAAACTGTAAAAATAAACATGAGGAAAACAAAAAGATGTCTCTACGTTCTGGTTATGTACTGTTGTCAGCCCAAATCTCTGTGCTTGAGACCTGTTCACTCTGTGAAATGGGAGCTTTCAAGTGCTAGAAATGAATTAAAGAGCAGTATTACCACAATTTAGTGCTTGTTGTTATTGTTAGATACTGTTGAGTCAGGTCCAACTTATAGCAACACTATGTGCAACAGAATGAAACACTACTCATTACTGTGCCATGCACATAATCTTCTTATGTTCGAGTCTATTGTTGCAGCCACTATTTCTTCTCATTTCATTTAATCAGAATTATTGAAAAAAATGAGGAAAGAAGCAAGTTTATGTTAATGTGATGGCATGTTATTTAATACAATGCCACTATGTCCTTTTGAATCATCTTGTATACTCCCCACAACAATTGGGATGTACTCCAAATCTGGGTACCATCAGTGTTGAAGCCTTCTTAGTTCTAGGATCACTACTATGTAATAAAGATTTTGGAACAGATGGTGAGGTGGCAATGATAATGTAATAACAAAGTTATATAATAACTTCCTCACTTTGCTGGGATGCTAACATCACTAGGGAAACTAGATTTGTATTTTATGGTGAATGATAATTAAATATTCATATACCTTAGACTCAGAAGGTAAGGTTATTTAAGTCTAGTTAATTTTAAGGTAGCTTTAAAATATCTAAAATAATCTTATTATTTTATGTGTAATACTTCAATTCTTTTGAAAATATGCAGTACTTTGATCTGTACCTATATGTGTAGAATGCATGTGATTATTAGAAGACTGGCTCTTTACTGGAATATCATTTCTGTAATTTTAGGTAATTAACTGTTATTATCATTAGTTATTTTGTTGAAATATTCTCTATTCCATTAATTTCCACATCAATTCATGGAAAGATTTAAAAAGTTTATAAAAGACTATAAAGTCTTAATAAAGGTAGTAGCAGTGGATTCAGAGAAAGAGCTATAGGATTAGAAACCAAAGGGCTTAAGAGTTAGCCAGACTCTCTGGCTTCCAGTCCTGGCTCCACTATTTACTAGCCATGGGCATTTGGTCAAGTTATTTAACCTTCTCATGACTCTTTTCTTATTGGTAAGGTTACAATAATAATAATAATGAAGTCTGCTTTATTGGTTTTACTTATTTAAAGAGTTAACACCTATGACTTATAGAATAATAATACCTGCTATGCAATAAGCATTCAGAAACATTAGCAGAAATCACCCCTGCCACTACTGATTCCAGATTGCCTTTGTGCCATAGTATGAGATGAGAAATATAAAAGCAAAAAAATGCCACATTATGGTAGTTTAGTGTGTTTCAGCCTTGGGCAATTTAGATTAAATATACAAAATTCCTGGATTTGAGAAATACTATCATGCAAATTCGTATTGCAGTCTTCCTTAGAGAATTGCATCCTGTGCAGGGGTTGGGGGGATTCTTCGCAGTGAGGCTGGAGAAGTAGTGTAACACTCAGCACACAGAGCTGTCAGCAGCACTAAGCTTTACAACAGCAGCAGGATAGAGGAACTTGGAGAGTCTTGTCTGGAGGCGGTGATTAAAAGCTTGTAAAATAAGATCTATGAAGGAAGGCTAAAGAAGCTTGGATTGTTTACCCTGGAGAAGAGAAGAGTTAAGGGTGATTTAATGCTATTATTGAACCATCAGAGGGTTCTTTTCTAGAGCCTCATGGTAAGCTCTTCTGTAGCTCTCCTGAGATCCATGCAGGAGGGGTTGTGTAGGAAAAGCATTCAACAGGGAAATTTTAAAAAAATTGAAAGGGAAATGGTGTAAGTTTGGTTTGGGGGAGGTTTTAATAATAAAAACCATCTGAAGTGGTTTGATCTGGTCCTGCCTTGAGGCATAGTAGTGAGGTATTTTGCCCAAAAAAGAACCTTCTACAAATCAGAGAAGGGATTACCCATCAGACCCTCAGAAACAGGCGCTTTATTAGGAAAACAACTCTTCCCATCAGGAAAATGTAAATGTCTCACAGTGGCTAATCCCACAAGGAAAGTCTTCAACCTTTATTACATCAAAACACAAACCAATCAGTTCTGGGGATGAAGGTTCTCCACTTATCCAGAACCTTCATTAGTTTTCCATATTGTGAACCTAGAAACTTTAATGTATTTAGCAAGTTTTCACTGCAAATCCTCTATGTGGCTATACTTGTAACTAAGTTCTAAGCATATAAAAGCAAATAAGACACCTTCTTTGCCTTCAAGAAGCTCCCATTCTAAGTACTTTATATTCTCAAATCTAATCTGCAGGACTAGTACTGGGAGCTGTTGACTAAGAATCTAATCCTCATGTGATTCTAATCCCCACCTGATTTTGTAGGTCTCAAAAACTGTTGAAAGAGTGTGGATTAGATATAAGAATATACAATAGATAAAGCACCAAATAAAAGAATAATTGCCAGGCGGAACAGTGTTTGCTTTTGCACTTTTTTCTGGGCCCTGGAAGAGGGTACCTAATAGGACCTTGTAGAGCCAGCGAAGTTTCCAGTGGAAGTGGCCCTTGAGGTAAATGGAGTAGGAATTTAATAGATGGATTTATAATCAAAATGGCATAATGGAAGGGGATTCTGGGCTTAGGAAAGAGCATGTGCAAAGACATGAAGGTATAAAGGAGAATGGGTTATTTAGGTCATTACTATGTGCTCAGAACTGCTGTATCAATACAGTAGTCACTGATGACATGTGGCTCTTGGACACTTAAAATATGGTATCTGGATTGAGATGGCTTTGAGTATAGCATACACACCAGATTTCAAAGACTTAGTATAGAACAGGAATGTATCTTATAATTTTTAAATTTATTACATGTTGAAATAATATTTTGAATACAGTGACTTAAAGAAAACATTGTAGCTTGGTGCCATGGCACATGCCTGTAATAACAACTCAGAAGGCTAAGGCAAGAAGATAGTGAGTTTGAGGACAGAAGCAGCTACACAAATTACAAAGACCCTGTCTCAACATTAAAAATACAAAAGGGATTGAGGTTCTGCTCAGTGATAGACCACTTGCCCAGCATGCACAGGACACTAGATTCAACTCTTCAGTACTTAAAAAAAAAAAAGAAAAAGAAAAGAAAAGAAACATGTTATTAAAACTACCTTCACCTTTTTGACTTAACTTTTTTCCTAAGGTGATTACTGGAATAATTTGAATTACATATGTACTCACATTTTACAGTAAAAAATACATATTATACTGAGGTCTTTTAAATACATGTATAGCCATGGCAGAACATGCAAAAACTGGAATAAGTTCATAAAGTTACCATTATATTTTGCAATATACTACGATATTGTCTGTTCTGTTCTATTTGATATTCTTATAATGCTTTTTTGAAACCCATTAAGTTACTTTCAGAACTCATGAATGTTTGGAAAACACTGTGGTAAGAACTTATTCACTAATCTTGGCTTTATTCTTGAGTTGCTGAGTGTGTGTGTGTGTGTGTGTGTGTGTGTTTTATCAGTACAGTGATATTATTAGATTTATCTTTAGAATCTGGCAATATGTGGATTGAGAAGAATTGAGGAGATAGCTGGAATGAAGACTTGGAGTTGAAACTATCATAATAGTCTATGAAGAAGATCAGGAGGGCTCTAAACTATGGCCATGGTATTGGTGGTAAAGACAAGAGAATCAATAAATCAATAAAATGTTGGCAAAGAGGAGATGTGGTATTTAGAAGGTGTATCATGGAATTTAATGAATGGATGTAGGTGGCAGGAGAAGAGTCTATAATTGAGTGTTTGGTTACCGGTTTGAGTGGCAAGATGGATGTGATACCACTTGCAGTGATAAGGAATACAGAGCTAGTTTTGGGAGATTAGAAATTCAGGTTCATATTTATCGATGATGTGTGTGTGGATGTGTGCCTGGTGTCTACAGTGAGTCATTGAGTCCAGTCATCAACACTTCTCTTAGATGAGAGGCTACAGATGTAACTGGGGTAGCCCAAGGACACAGTGTGTAGTGAAAAAAGACTAGAGAAGAGGATAAAATTATGAGAAATAGGAACATTTAAAGAGCCAGAAGAGCAATAAAAAGGACTAGAAGTGGTAGTATGGTCTAGTGAAGCTAAGGGAGGAGAAAGGGCCAAGCACGAGTTGGTAGCTAATCATTCCACAGAGATATTGGTGCTGGGAAAGGCCAATTTGAGGTGGTCTACAAAGCTGTTAATAAGACATGCTTCACAGAAGCATGGCAGAGAATAGTAGTTGGTTGGAAAATTAACAGAAAGAGAAGAAATACAGATGATAGACTTACAGAGTTTTTAAAGAATGTTGACCGGGGAAGAAATATGAAACTGAGGAAACAGAGGTAGAGAACAGGAATGCATGAATAATCAAGTGAACAAATGTTAGAAAGTGGAGGATGCAACTTTTGCAATTTTTAAAAATTTTAGAGAGTGGAAGGTTGGGTCTCCTTATAAACTTGAGGTAAATGACTGGCAGTAAGGGAGAATTTGAAGATGAGTCATACAGGAGGATAATAAAACCTATCAAGAGACAGAGGGGTCTATTAGCTGAACCAAAGCCCTGGAATTCATGGTGGTTAAGTGAGTAGGAAAGAGCAAGGACTGGTAGAAGTGAGGGGAATGGGAGGGTGATGGGCTTGTGTGATGGGTTGTTGAGCAACATAGACTGATCCCATAGTGGAGATTGAAAACTGTGCAGCTTGTGGGGTGTTTTTCTCAGCAGCCCAGCTCCAGGGCCACAGAAGAAAGGTACTGGGTTGATTTAGGATCAGGTTTGTGCTGGAGCTGTGGAGCATGAACTAGACAGGGCAAGAAAAAAAGCAAGCAACCAAGGGAGGAGTCAGAGGACCAAGGAAGTCAAAGATCAAACATACTTGGAGGAAGAAAAGAAAAAGGATACGAGATTGTATCAGGGTTTAAGGTTTGAGATCAGTGTTTAGAGACAGAGCCATCGTGGGGAATGGCTTGTACTTCAGTTGTTGATAGTCCCATGAAAATATTGAGCAGGCTCTAAACCTGCTTTTCTTTCTTTCTTTTCTTTTTTTTTTTTTTTTGTTGTTTGCTAACAGATTTTTGCAGGTCTAAAATATTTAAAGGTTTGGAAATGTAAGAGAATAATCATGTGAACACTTCAGAGTTTGTTTAGAAACATGGATGTACGTGTGTGTTTTCCCCATTTTGTCATGATAATTGGGATGACTGGGATTCCTGCCTTGTACAGACAGATCTCTGGGATGGAGAAATAGCTAAGTGAATTCTAGTTTGGGATACAGATAAAAGATTAGTAGGCAGCAGTGTATCTTTCCAAATTCTCAAATACAAAAAACACTTTGTAAATCATTGAATTATGGTAGAATGTAAATGGTGCTAATGTACTCAAAAGACATTAATGATAAGTGGCAGGTGCAGGTGATATGATATTTGTAAATCTTTGTTTTTATCTGCTCACCTTGCAGAGCAGAAGTGAAGCATAGCAAAGGAGTGTGACTGTCTCAAGCCTCTCTAGCAGATGTTTCCTCAAAAGAGATGGATAAGTGTTGTAAGCACATGCCATCCACCCTTCAGAGGACAGTGACTGTGTGTTCCAGAGTGATTCAGTTTGCAAAGTTTGGAAGTCAGTGCTACACAGATCTTGCAAAGTGTGCTAAGCAATGAGAATTATCAGCTGTACTCCCTATGTGCCCACTGATACAACTTGATCTTCAGCTCCATCTCTGTTTGGGAAAAGTGACTCTGAGTTTTATTTTAATAAAGGAAAACTTAATGGTTCCAAGTCTTTCCAGTCCCAGAAACTTCCAAAGGCATTTAGGTATTCTGGCAACTGTTGGAATAAGAATATTGGCCTTCATATGGTTAAGCTTGTATTTTCCGGGTGGTCCAAAAGCCATGGGCCATAGAAATCTCACTTTTGGACTGTATTTGCCATTTTTCTTGTTTTGCAAGGAGATGATAGTTGCAATAGAAAAAACATGGGCTGGCTGAGGCCTTGAGTAGTTTTCATTACTTTCAGTGGCAACTAATGGTTTTTGTTTCTCACTACTTTTTATGCAATGCATGGTTTCATAACATAGCCATACTGATGGATGTACAAAAGCAGGAAGAAAATATAGTGTCAAATGGGAGTCACAAAAGGAGTAGCACAATACAGACAGAACTGCTCACCTGATAGTCTTTGGTCATTTGTTTACATCCTTGTAGAGGACATTGGGTTCTAGGAACTAAGTCCTATAAATCTTGAACCATTCTTCAAAATCAACACAGTTTGCTAGTGTACAATGTGAGCAGTGTGTAGGAATACACTATAGTGTATTTAGTTTGTTTTTTGTTTTTAAAGTAAAGATATTGTTTTATTACCTTATAATAATGTGCCTTAACTACTGGTAGTACTAGAGATTGCTCATCATCAAATCTCTTGAGTTAGCATTGTTCAGATAGGAAAAGAATTCTTGGACCACCTGTATTTTTTCCACACATTTGTGTCATGTCCACTTCTCTTTGAAGGGACAATCACTATCAGGCTGGCAATTTTCAGTGCCCACAGAGGAGGATGAAGAACATAGTATATTTCTAATAGTTCACACTACCAGAATCTGACATGCAAAACTCTCCTCTTAGACCACATCATTTATCTATTCCAAACATAGAATCATATTTTTCCTTTCTAATAAAATTGTACTTGATGTCTATTTACAGCTTTTGGGGCAACATTCAGGATGTTTCACATTCTGTCCAGTTCAGTATTTGTTTCCTATTTAGGAAATGAGGCAATGATTGTAATGTTGAGATAATTTCTCTTTGGGTAACTTAGAATTGTCACCACCCTGTTATCTTCATCAGTGAAGCACCTTCAAGTTCATGACATTAGAAAAGACACAGAGCAGGCATCCCATGTCTGCCATATGTTTTCTTTTCTTCCAAATTCCAGGATTGCTTGGAATTTGTGGATTAAATATACTCCCTGTCAGCCCTTCAAAATTACACTCAAAGTCCATGACGTACGGAAAATCATAACTGGAATTGTGTGCCTATAAAGGGAATGTAGAGATGAGTGATTCAGCGCATGTGGATGCCCAGCCTGATGAACATTCACATTTCCACTGGTTGTGCTGTTTCTATTGGGTCACATTGAACTCTTATCAAGAACTGCCTTATAAATCAATCTAGACTATATTTATAGAACCTTTAAGGATCTAAAGAGGTCATGTGTACTTTTCATTTGTACTTTATTCATTTGCAGAGGAAATTCCATGCCAGAGTGCTGTTTCAGATTGGGAATTGGGAAATTCCTTCGGATGGAGCCATTGTATGTGTGTAGATGTTGCACAGCTCAGAAGAATCATGGTGCCCTCTAGACTGTGTATCTTATGCATAACAAAATAGAGATATTAACAAAATAAGATATTAAATCATCTTATTGGCACTTGAGAAACAGAAATTTTATAATGGAAGAATCAAAGGGTGAGAAGAAAGGAAAGGAGAGATGGAGAAAGAAAGGAAGATAGGTTAGTTGGTTTATTCCAAATATTATTGTGCCTGGCTGAGCTCGTATAGAAATTTCTTTATAATAATGATAGTAGTTGTTGTTTTTAGGTGCTGTTGAGTTGGGTTGAATTCATAGCAACCCTATATACAATAGAACAAAACACTATCAAGCACTGTGTAATACCTGGCACTATTGTCAGTGATTCTCTTCTACTCATAGGGTTTTCAATGGCTGATTGTTTTGGGAGTGGGCTTCCAGGTCCTTCTCCCAAGCCTATAGCACCTGGTTCCCAGGTGATCTCGCATCCAAGGATTAACCAGGCGCACCCATGCTTAGCTTCCAAGATCAGATGTGATTGGACACTGGTATGTGATTGGGGTGGTATGGCTGTAGACTTAATAATGATAAGTGACATTTATATAATTTCTTATTTATTTTAATGAGAATATTAAAATAACAGTTATTAAATTTATTAAAGTTTCTATAACATGAAGAAGGATGTAAGGTATATTTGTAACCATTAAAAAAAAAACTAAGCATCTAATCTAAGGTCATAGTCAATGTTCAAAGAGTTTTATTTGAAGCAAAAAACCATGGTAGTTGAACATGTGTGGGAGCCACTCAGGATCTGGGATTCATTCCACTCTACCAAGCTGTGTAGAGTGATTATTGTGTAATAAAATGGGTTTAATATGTGTAGTTTGAAGAAGTCAGTTTCAATATAAAGGTTTTATAAAAGTCAATTTCACTTCTTTATAGTACACCAAAATCATTTAGTTCTGGCATGTACCATAGCTGACTGCATTGATTTATCCAAGAAGAAGAACAGTTTCATTTTGAAAGGAAGAAAAGTAAAATCTTAGCCAACATTAAAAAAAAATGGATTAGAAAGAGAGAGTAACAACCTTGGCCTTGGACCACCTGGAAGGGCCATGTGACCCCAGAAGCTCCTTAGGGCTAAGCCAGCCTATGAGGCATTTCTAAGTTGAGCTAATGTGAGGAGGTGCTTTGTTAGGGCAGACCTCTGTGTATGTGTGTGTGTGTGTGTGTGTGTGTGTGTGTGTGTGTGTGTGTGAGAGAGAGAGAGAGAGAGAGAGAGAGAGAGAGTCTGTGTGTATAGTATTTGTTGTTGTTTTTAGGTGCCATCGAGTTGTGTTCAACTCATAGCAACCCTCATAGAGTTTTCAATGGCTGTTTTGGGATTGTTTTTGGGAGTGGACTGCCACATCCTTTTCCTGTTATGGGGCTGCTAGGGATCAAACCCTCTACCAACTGATCTAAACCCCAGCACACACACACACACACACACACACACACACACACACACACACACATATGTATATATATATATATATGGGGCTGGGAGTTAGCTCAGTTGGTAGAGTGCTGCTCTGCAGTCTCTGAGGTCCGAGTATGATTCCCAGCACCACCAAAATGGTAGAAGGATGTAGCAACCCACTCCCAAGGCAGTCCTGAAACAGTCAGCCACTGAAAACCCTATAAGCGTCGCTATGAGTCGGACATGAGTCCATGGCACCTAACAATAACATATATATATATATATATATATATATATATATATATATATATACACACACATGATGATTGAATATTGGTCAAGCTGTTAATTATATGCCAAAAGTCTCACATTATCATTTGATCCATCATAGTGTCTACATAAATACACACTCACCTAAGTAACTAGTAACTAAAAGTGTTGCTCAACTTAAACATCCCCTCAAGTTGAATCCCTGCCACCAGAATGAGGATATTAGTTTTTTTACTTTATTGGGTAACTGTTTGGTTTCCCTAAACAATGTAGCAGTTAATAATTGTGACTTCCTTAAATCCTTCTAAACAAAAGTCTTTCCCTGTGTTTAACCTTTTACTTTATTTCCTTTCTTTGTGTGGATAGTCAAACCCCAATAAAATTACTGATCTACATGGGAAATACCTTGGATCTTTTATGAAATTTAGGTTACAGCTATGGTGCTGTGTTACCAGACTGATAACATTCTTCTCTGAATATTACTCAGAACTCTGTTTTCTTCCTTGTCGTGTGGACACACATGAAGGACAAAGACATAGTTATTACATTTAAGGAATTTGAAACTTGAAGAAAAAGAGAAATGAATCAATACATGCATGATCATAGTGTTTGTAAGTGCTATGACAGATGATGAGGGCACCGAGACAAACATAGTGTCATGATGGAGTGATAAGGACAGGCCTGTCCCAGGAGCAGAGCGTTAAAAAGTTGAGTCTTGAAAAAAATAAACAGCATCTGTGCTTGGCCGTGAGCACTTTCAGTTTGTTGCAGTCAGAACGGAACATTTAAAGGCCTTTTAGAAGCATATACAGGCAACTGAAGCTGGCCAATGTGGCCACATGTTATGAGCAAGGAGCTAAAGCTAAGGCTGGGAGACAGAATTTTGAAGGGTGCATTGAAAGACCTTCTGTGTGTGGAGGGGCAGGGATGATACTTACACTGTTGAAATATCACTTTTGTTAACTTGTGGAGTGTGTGGCAAAAATCAGAGGGAAAATTGGACAGTAGTAAAAGAGGCTTTTGCACTAGTCCAGGTGAGGCATAATAAGGTAGCAAAATGAAGAGAAATAGACCAATTAAAGATACACTTGGAATTATGAGCTGATAGATGTGGCTAAGGGAAAGGGAAACAGGATGGACAAAGAATGATGACACAGGTTCTTGGTTTCTTTAAGTGGTGATGACATTTACCGAGATGAAAATAGTAAAAAATGAAAGTCTGGGGGCTGGAGGAGGGTGGAGAATTAGTGGTCTATTTTTGGGCCAGTGGAATTTCACATGTCCATGAAACATCTAAATGGAGGTATCAAATGAGTGACTGGATATAAAAGTCTGAATTTCCCAGGAGGAATGTGGGCTAGAAATATAAATGTGGTAGTTAGTACACAAATGGCATTTAAAGATCCAGAAGGGCACATTTCACATGGAGAGAAAGGGAGAGCAGGGAACAAAGCCACCAAGGCCCAGGGACAAGGCCTGGACTCTCTCACATGAAGAGATCCAGGGGAGGAGGTGGCACAGGACGCTGGGAAGGAGCAGCCAGAAATTCAGGAGGAAAACTGGGACAGAGTGAAATCATGCAATTAAGAGTAGATTCAAGAGGGAACTGTGATGTTGCTCTCATTCCCAGCCAGGGTCTTGCTGGCTGTGACTTTCAGGCTCCTCTGGGGTGGTACTTAGGGGGATAGGAGGGGGAAGAAGTACAAGTTTCTGCTCATCAGAGGCACTTGTAAGATAGATGTTTTGGGGGCTAGTGTACCATTCTCTCTTGAGTCCTTTTGTGCATTTTCATAGATGCCCCTTCTAAGCCCCATCCAATTACAACTTCTGTAACTTAGGCATATTCTATTCCTCTGGCTACCACTCCCTTCTGGCTCCTACATTTCCATAGGTCCAATTATTTTCTCTGAAGAAATCCATCGACTTGCCAACCAGTTCTTACAGCTACAAGCCAAAAAACTGCAAGCTGGTACTCTTTCCTGGGGCCCATCTCTGGCCCCTGGGAAACAATCACATTTCCTTTGCTCTTACAGTTGCAGGATAGTGGATTCCATGCAGCCAACTCTCTCTGCCACCCACAACAAAGCAGTTTACCAGGCCAATTACCTTGTCTTCCAGTTTTTCCACATTTACAGCTGTGGTGTGCTGAGGTCTGAGTGCACAGACATAGCCAGCACCTTGGTTGACTTTGGGAGGTGGCATCCCCAGATAATCTTGCCTTTGATATTGGGTGCTAGGCTGAGCATTCTAACACTTCTCACCAAACAAATCCTTTCTTTTACTATCATTCTCATCGATAAGAATTTATTTAAAAACTGTAAAATCACCTTTACTCTTTTCCTTGAAGATTTGCATTCTGGATAACACTTCACAGTAGGATTTCATTTATGTCATCCCTGGTGTGTCAGGTCAAAAGTTCCAACTGAATATCCTTTCAAGTCCTTTGTATAAGTTTTTCAAGTGAACCTTGGTACATATCTGAGGACTAGAATTATGGGAGCATCCAAATCTAGTTTTTTTCAGGCAAGTGTTATAGGTACAAAAGAGTTGGATGTGTTCCCAAATGGAGTGGGTTTATTGAAGAACTTTTGAGTCTCAGGTGGACAAAAAGAATAACTGAGGACAGGAGAGGACTGATAGACAGTGAGGAAGTGGTTGGAGTGAAGGTCATGTTGAGGTTAAATAATTGTGGAAGTGCTTGACTAGGTGAGGGGAGAGAAAGCAGGTGGTTGGGGGAGTGGGTTGTTTACTGATGATGATGAGGGTCAAAGTGTGACTGTCGGAGAGTGTGGTAAGGTAGAATGGAGGAAAAGGTTACTGAAGGTCAGGGAGAAAGGCCAGAGGGAGCCATGGTTTATCTTCTGTCCTGGTACTGTCTGTGTTGGGAATAGATGGGAAGACTGAACCAGAAGCAAAAATCTTCAGTGAACAAGGAGGACCGAGTATCACAAAGTTGGTAGAAACATCAAAGAGACAGGAGTGGAGTATTTGAATCAAGTGTGGCTCAGAGGAGCGGTGAGTTTTGTAAGACTGAAGGGGAGAATGGTACAGTAGTGAACAGGACAAGCTAAGAAGATACCTATAAGATACCTCTGAAATGTAATCTTTCAAATGCCATTATGTGCCATGAATTTTGATTATATCCTCCCTTCCAAGCATGGATCCACAGTACCACTATAGGAGAAAGGGCATAGACAACAGCCAGGAAGCCAGGTTACTGTGAATTATGCTATTTCTACAGGTAACTGACTGTGTGATTAGGGATAATTTACTTAACTCTGAATGTCAGAACCCTACACTGAAAGATCGGCTTACAAAGCATGTTCAGAATAAAGACAAGGTACCAGTTAAAAGGACTCATATCCTATGTGTTACTTTTTTTTTCTTTTTCACCACTAAGACACTGAAGTCCAGAAACATTAAAAGACTTTTCCCAATTTGTAGCATTAGACTTGAATGTGGATTTTCTTGTTCTAACTTGTGTGTCACTTATACTTTATAATTGTCTTTTACTTTATACATTGGTGTTCTCATATAGACTTACAGTGAAACAACTGTATTTTGAGTTTTAAAAATCATCACATTATTATGTCAGCCTGAAAAATATTTTTATTAGTGTATATTGTACAAAATACTAAACTTCATTGTGACTTTTTTTTTTCAATACTTGGGGGTTAATCCCAGAGCAAGTACTCTATACCACTGAGCTATACCCTAGCCCATCTTTTACTTTTCATTTTGAGTTAGGGTATTGCTAAGTTGTGAAGGCTTCTTCTGGCCTTAGGCTTTTGATCCTCCTATCTCCACCTCCCAAATCCCTGGGATTATAGGCATGAACCACTGCATCAGGCCATTGTGACATTTTCATATGTGTATATTATTTACTTTGATTATATCTACACCCCTGATGCTCTCACTTATCTCCTCCTCCTCCACTGTTCCCCTTCCTCTTTTCATGTAGTGCCCCTTCTACTTTCATGGCATCTTTCCCCCCACCTAGATTCCACAGTTAAAACAAAACATGTAATACCTGTTATTTTGTGTCTCGTTTATTTTACTTATTGTGATAATCTCCAGTTCCATCCACTTTCCTGCAAGGGACATGATTTCATTCTTCCTTATAGCTGAATAGTATGCCTTTGTGAATATTTACCACATTTTGTTTATCCATTGACAGGTACCTAGGCTAGTTCCATAACTTGGATAGTGTGAGTAGTGATACATGGGTATGTGAGTATTGATATCACATGCTGACTTTGACTCTTTTGGGTATATACCCAGTAGTAATATAGCTGGAGCATATGGTATGAAGCATTAACACAATGATGGGTATGGCACGGTATCAGGGAGTGTTTCCTTCTGTTGTATATAAGGTCACTATGAGTTGGACCTGACTTGATGGCACCTAACAATAACAACAACATGGTACTTAAGATTTTTTGTTTTTTGAGGAACCTCCATACTGGCTTCCATGGTGACTACACTGATTTACATTCCCACTAACAGTGTAACAGGGTTCCTCTGACCCACATCCTCACCAATATTTGCTGTTTCTCATTTTCTTGATAGTAGCCATTCTGAGTGGGACAAGATGGAATCTCAGTGTAGTTTTGATTTGCATTACCCTTATGAGGATGTTGAATATTTTTTCATACTTTTACTGGCTAGTTGTACTTCTTTTAAAAACTGTCTGTTTGATTCATTTGCCCATTTATCAATTGAATTATTTGTTCTTTTGGTGTTTAAATTTTTAAGTTTTTCTATATTAATTCCAGGGGGTGGGAAATACCTGGCAGAGACTTTCTATCATTCTGTAGTTTGTCTGTTCACTCGGTTTATTGTTTCCTTTGTTGTGCAGAAGCTTTGTAATGTGTTGCAATCACATTTGTTGATTTTTGTTATTATTTCTCAAGTTATTAGAGTTGGATTCAGAAAGCCATTACCGATGTCTTTATATTAGTGTTTTTCCTATGTTTTCTCCTAGTAGCTTCAAACTTTCAGGTCTTATATTAATGTCTTTGATCCACTTTTAATTGATTTTTATAGGGTGAAAGATTGGGATGTAGTTTAAATCTTCTACATGTGGATATTCAGCTTTCTCAGCACAATTATTGAGGAGGCTATCTTTTTTCCAATTTATGATTTTGGTACTTTTGTCAACAATCAGATGGCTATTACTACGTGAGTTTATCTTAGAGTCCTCTATTCTACTTGATTAGTCTATGTATCTCTTTTTATGTCAATAAAATGCTGTTTTGGTTTACTATGGCTCTATAGTATAATTTAAAATTAGGTATTGTGATACCTTCAGTATTATAATTTCTGCTCAGGATTGTTTTTTCTATTCAGAGTTTTTGTATTTCTATATGAATTTTAGAATTGTTTTTTCTATTTCTGTGCAGAATGTTAATTATATTTTTATAAGCATTGCATTTAGTCTATAGATTGCTTTTGAAAATATAGCCAATTTTAATTCTGCTGATTCATGAACATGGGAGGTCCTTCCATCATCTAGACTCTTCTTTAATTTCTTTCTTCAATGTTTTATACTTTTCTTTATAGAGGTCTTTCACTTCTGTAGTTAGAAATGTTACGAAGTATTTTATTTTATTTTATTTTATTTTATTTTTTTAGTACTAGAGGTCAAACCAGGTCCTTGTACATGCTAGACAAGTGCTTTGCCAGTGAGCTGCACAACCAACCCTCTTTCAATTTAATTTATCAATCAATTTTTATTTTAAGACAGGGTCTCACTAAATTGCACAGGCTGCCTTTGTCCTCAAACTCATAATCCTTGTGCCTCAACCTTTTGAGTCACTGGAATTACTGATATATGCCACAACACTTGGCTTGTGTTTTGTTCTTTCTGAGGGTATAGTGAAAGGGATTGTTTTTCCTGATTTCCTTCTCAGCAGGTTCATTAATGGTGTATGATGAAGCTACTGATTTTTGTATGTTGATTTTGTGTCCTAGTACTTTGCTGAATTTGTTGATCAAGTTTAAAAGTCTTTTTGTGGAATTGTTAAGTTCTTCTTTTTATGGGATCATATTGTCTGCAAATAGGTACAACTTGATTTCTTTCTTTCTTTTTTATATCGCTTTTATTTCTTTTCCTTGATACATTGCTCTGGCTAATATTTCAAGTGCTATACTGAATAAGAATGGTAAGAGTGGGCATACTTCCCTGTTCCTGATTTTAAAGAAAGGACTTTCAGTTTTATTCCATTCAATATGATGTTGACTATGAGTTTGCCTACATAGTCTCTATTATGTTCAGGTATGTTCCTTCTGTACCTAGTTTGTTCATAGATTTTATCATAAAGAGATATCGAATTCTGTCCCATGCTTTCTCTGTATATATTGAGATACTTGTGATTTTTTTCCTTGATTCTACTTAGATGATAAAACTACCATTTGCATAAATTGAATCATCCTTGCATTACTGGAATGAAATTGACTTGATCATAGTGTATGTTCTTTTTAATGTGTCTTGAATTTGGTTTGCAAGTATTTTGTTTATTTTTGTGTCTGTGGTCTTTTGTTATCCTTTTTGGCTGTGCCTGTATCCAGTTTTGGTATCAGGGTTATGCAAGATCCAAATGTTTACTGCATGCAAGTAATGTACCTCATATAGACTGAAAGTAAAAAGATGGAATGTGATATTCCATGCAAATAGAATCTAGAAACAAGCAGGAATAATTATATGCAAAAAAGTAGACTTCAAGCCAAAATTAGTCAGAAGTGACAAAGAAGGTCTCTACATATTTGTAAAGGGAACAATTCATCAATAATATATAATAATTGTAAATATATGTGCACCAAATGTTGCTAGATCCAATTTCATAAAACAGACACTACTTAACATAGAGATGTAGCCCCCAATACAATAATAGTGGGTGATTTCAGCATCCCACTCCCACTAGTACATAGATTATCCAGACAAAAATATGAACAAGGAAATTTCATAGTTAAACTATACAGTAGTTGAGGAGTATCCAACCTTTTAGCTTCCCTGAGCCACATTAAGTAAAAGGAATTGTCTTGGACTGCACATAAATTGTATAATATAGTTTGTACATATACATACTAAAGGAGATCATGAATAAAATAAAGGCCAAAACCCAACATGGTGTTAAAAGATTTTGTGGGGCAACATTACTAGCTGTCCAGGGCTGCATGTGGCCTGTTGGCTGCAGGTTAGACATACCTGCTAGAGATCAAATGGATTTAACAGACATCTATAGAATATTCCATTCAACAGCTATAAAATATACATTCTTTTCAGCAACTCAAGGAACTTTCTCCAAAATGGATCACATTTTAGGCCATCAGACAAGTGTTAACAAATACAACATAAATAAAATAACTTCTTTCCTCTTCTCAGATGATAATGGAATGATACTAGAAATCAGCTCCAAGAGAAACTACAGAAACTACGCAAAAACAGAGTTTGAAAAATATACTTTTGAACAATCAGCAGATCATTGAAGAAATCAGTGGGGGAAATTAAAAATTTCTTAGGCTCAAATGAAAATGGAAACCAACATATTAGAATCTGTTAGATACAGCAGAAAGAGTTCTAAGTGAGAAGTTTACAGCTGTGAATACATACATTAAAAGTTAGAGCTCAAACAAATAAACTAATGATACATCTCAAGGTCTTAAAAACAGCAAGAAACCAAACCCAACACCTGTAGAAGGAAAGAAATCATAAAGCTCAGAGCCAAAAGTAATGAAATAGAGTCTGAAAGAACAATACAAGTGATCAGTGAAACAAAGAGTTGGTTCTTTGAAAAGATTAACAAGATTGTTTGTCACAGTGGTGCATACCTGTAATCCCAACAACTCAAGAGGTGAAGGAAGGAGGATCACAAACTTGAGGCCAGAGGCAGCCTGCATATCTTAGGAAGACATTGTCTTCAGAAAATAAAATAAAAAATGGCCTGAGGATGCAGTCCAGTGGTAGAGCAAAAGTTTGTGCAAGGCCTTGGGATCAACCGCCCAGAACCACAAGAAAAAGAAAAGAAAACATTAAAGAGATTGGCAAACTGTTAGTCAAACTAATCAAAAGAAAAAGATAGAAGACATAAATTAATAGAATTAGAAGTGAAAAACAGGCTATTATAGCAGATTCCACTGAAATCCAAAGGATCATTAGGGATTATTTAAAAATCTATACTCCAATGAATTGGACAATCCAGAAGAGATAGATATATTTCTAGACAAATATGACCCACCAAAATTGAACCAAAAGGATATAAAAAGCCTAAACAGACAAATAACAAGTGAGGAGATTGAGACAGTAATAAAAAGTCTTCCAATAAAGAAAAAACCAGGATTGGTCAGATTTACTGTTGAATTTTACCAGACCTTTAAGGAACAAGTAATACCAATTTCTTCAAAGTATTTCATAAAATAGAAAGAGAAAGATTGCTCCCAAACTCATTCTATGAAGTCAGTATTATCTTGATACTACAAATATTTTAACTAGCATTTTGAAACATTTATTAATATTTTGTTGATTTGTGTGTCAATTTAAAAACTATTGATAATTTATCTACTTATACAACCCCAACATTTAAACCAAGAAACATTTCTAGTTGTCCCTCCTACATAAAGATGACTTAGTATCTTGAACTGATTACTCTCCTGAAAAATAAAAATAAATGCACATTTTAAAACCCTTAACTAGAATTGTGCTTCTGGGGTCACATATGACCCCACAACACACATACCTGTGCTGTAGTAAGTGCTTTGGTTCCCCATGTCCACAGCCAGAGGTCTATTTTGACCCCATAATACAAGTTAAAGGTTAATATTTCTTTTCTTGCAAAGTTGAGTGATAGTAGACTTTGGGAAGATGAGTTTATTAGGACCAACCAGTGGACAATTAATATGGTTCCAGAGTGAAAAATTACTCTTTTAGGTTGGAAGACTACTGAGGAAATACCATCCCATCTAGTGCTTATACATGTACTACTTATTCCTGTTTCATATTTGGTCTATATTTATTATGGAAGACTTATTTTTCAAGCTCTTAATACAAATAAATTTTCCTTTGTTTTTTTTTCTGTCTATATTGCTCTCACTTTATAAAACATTCCCAGTCTTTTAAGAATGCTAATCATCTTACAGGTGACCTTACATGCAAGAGGACTCAATAGTCCTATTAAACATTTAACAAGCATTCATGAAAATTATATGCAGGTGGATCAGGGCAGAACTCTTTAAATTCAGCATGTCTGGATGACTTTTTTTTTAGATTCCCCTGGATTCAGGGCATGTTATTTGGTGATGCTCATCTTGTTGAAGAAACTAAAATCAGAAACAATTTTTAAAATCAGAAAGTGATTTGCATTCTCATTTTATTCATACCTATCCCAAACCAAAAACAACAGAATCCTTGATTTCTGTTTATGTTTATGATGAAATTTTAAGTTAATTTTTTAAAAATTATAATAGAAGAGTATGTAAGTGATATCTGCATTGTTTTAACATAACAAAGGAAAGCTATATACCAGAAGAAATAAAAGAGCATGTTTGTCATAAGTAAACTCTAGACAAACTCTTTAGATGTATTAGAGTAAGGCAGATAAAAAACATTTAACATATGGTAAAGGTTATAAATGGGATTGGGGGTTAGATGAGTTGGTAGAGTGCTGCTCCATACTTTCTGAGGACCCCAGCACAGCAAAACTGGGAGAAGGATGTGGAAATCCACCCCTGAAACAATCAGCCATTGAAAACTCTATGAGGTATCTCCATATTGATTTCCAAAGTGGTTGAATTAATTTACAATTCCATCAGCAGGGTAAAAGGATTCCTTTTTCTCCATATTCTTGCCAGCATTTGTTATTTGTTTTGTTGATCTTTGCCATTCTTACTGGAGTTAGGTAGAATCACAAACTTATTTTGATTTGCATTTCTCTATTGACTAGGGATATTGAGCACTTTTTTATGTGTTTCTTAGCCTTATGAACTTCTGCATTTGAGAACTGTCTGTTCATTTCCTTTGTTTACTTGTGTATTGGTGTATATGTTGTCTTGGGATTTGCTTTCTTGAGTTCTTTGTAAATTCTAGAAACTCATCCTCTATTGGATGTGTAGGATGTGAATATTTTCTCCCATTCAATAGGCTCTTCCTTAGCTCTGTTGATTGTTTCCTTTGCCATACAGAAGATTTTTAATTTTGTGTAATCCCATTTGTCAATGCTTGGTGTGATTTCCTGAGTGATTGGACTCTTGTTAAGGAAATACTTTCCCATGCCTGTATGTTGAAGTGAGCTTCTTATCTTTTTCTTCTAGTAGTTTTAAGGTTTTATGGTTTTATGTTGGTATCTCTTATCCATTTCTAGTTGACTCTTGTAAAAATTGAGAGATACAGGTCTATTATCTTTTTTCTGTAGATGGGTATCTAATTTTCCCAGCATCATTTTTTGAAGAGGCTTTCTTTTCTCAATTGTACATCCTTAGCCCCTTTGTCAAAGACCAGGTGGCTGCAGATGTGTGCATGTTATCTCTGGATTTTCAATTCTGTTCTACTGGTATTCAAGCCTATTTTTGTGCCAATACCAAGCTGTTTTTCTATTACAGCCCTGTAGTATAGGTTAATGTCGACTATTGTGATACTGCGTGCACTAGTTTTGCAGCTTAGGAGTGTTTGGGCTATACATGATCTTTTGTGTTTCCATATGAAATTTTGGATTATTTTTTCTATTTCTGCAAAGTCTGCCATTGGGATTTTAATGGGAATTGCATTAAATCTATAAGTTGCTTTTGGTAGTATAGCCATTTTTATAATATTAATTCCCTCAATCCATGAGCAGGTGAGGTCTTTCCATCTTCTAATATCCTCTGTGATTATGTTCTTTAATGTTTTGAAGTTTTTCTTGTAGAGATCTTCAGGAATTTTGGTGAGATTGATTGAGATGTCTCAGAAAACTAAAAATAGAACTGCCATACAACCTAGCTATATCATTCCTGGGAATACACCCAAAGGGAAACAAGTCATCATACCACAGAGACACCTTCATTTCCGTATTTAATACAGCACTTTTCATACTAGCAAAGATATGGAACCAACCAAGATGTCTAACAATAGAAGAATGGGCAAAAATTTTGGTACATATACACAATAGAATATTAGCAATAAAAAATGAAATAATATCATTTGCAGCAAAATGAATGGAGTTGGAGAATATTATCTTAAGTGAATGAACACAGGCTCAAAAAGAGAAATACCTTATATTCTCCTTATATGTGGGACCTGAATCTTACTTAAAGGAATCTAAAAACCTATACATAAGTTGTTGTTGTTAGGTGCCTTTGAGTTGGATCCAACATAAAATGCACAATTAAATAGCAAAGAAAGGAAAATATAAAGAGTAGAAAGAAGAAAGAAGAGGATGACAAAAGAGAAACAAAGGTTATGGAAGGTGGGAAGGGGAGGAGAAACAATGTAAGGGGATAAAGGGGGAGAGGATAATCTCAGTGTAAACAATTCAACTTTATGAGTACATGGGGAAAATATTGTTGTTGTTGTTAGATGCTGTCGAGTCAGGTCCGACTCATAGCGATCCTCATAGGGTTTTCAATGGCTGATTGTTTTGAGATTGCTTCAGGAGTGGATTGCCACATCCTTCTCCTGTGTTTGTGGTTCAGGGGATCAAGTGTGGGTCCTCAGAGAGTGTGGAGCAGCACTCTACCAACTGAGCTAAACCCCAGCCCATGGGGAAAAGAGGGGAATATAACCCATATATGTATATAAGTCATACCATATATTACTCAAAGCCTCCATAAACTTTGTAAGTTGATGAAAGTGTAACCAAAAAGGATGTAATAGTTGCATAATGAAAAAAGAAAATGGTGTATTACTCTATACCCCACCAACATTTATCAAGAAATAGAAAAAAGAAACAAAGAAAACCCTATGAGAGTCACTATGAGTCAGACCTGACTGGATGGCACCTAACAACAACAAAAGGTTATAAATGGCTAGCTTTGCATTAAATTGCTTTTACTTACAATTGAGTTACTCTTTGGAATATACTTTGTTGAATTACTTTTTTAACAAAAAGCATAAATTCATTTTCAACTACAGTTATTTTTATGTTGGTAATACAATTCATATTTTTAGTATAGCAAGTTTCTATAAAGGCATAGAAATACTTTTATTTTGTTGCATACCACATAGAAGATACAGGGTGTGAAGTCATATATGTGCCCATATTAAGTTTTGAAGGAGTAGAAAATGTAAACTAAAATGGACATTTGCATTTTGATTATTTTCATTTGCTTATATTAATCTTCTACCATATTTAACTTCTTAAGGACACCTTAAGGCACATACTATGTGAGCATCCTCCACTTCCCTACTCTTCAGGTGCTCCCAAACTGGATGACCCTAAAGCTGTCCAGACATCCTTACACCACTGGCCCCACTCTAACACTTCCCTGCTGTAGGCCTAAGCAGATTCTGGACTTGTTTCTCCCTTGCCCCTTTGGTAACTGATACAAAGAAGCTTCCAGAGGAAGGAGAAGCTGATAAAGGGAAGAGGCAGAGGTAAGAAAGAAGAAGTAGAGAAGTAAAGATACCAAGAATGATATCTGTCCTTCAGTACTGAAAAGTCCTTAAATAAATAATAACATGAAAAAATTATAAGGAGAATAGAAAAATTTATATTTAGAAGTGAAAACTAATGTGACCGATTGTAAATGAAAGTAGTGTGTCAGAAAAGATATTGCCAGGAAGTTGGATGTGGCTACAATCAATTACTATGAAAATTATTGGATAAGGTTTGAAAAAATGGAGAAGTTGAAAGTATAATCTTATTGCAATAGTGTTATAGATCAACACGTGAAACATAAGACTTGAGACAAAACATTTTATTTTGAGAATTTGGGGCCAAATGTGAAACTTGATGTATAAGTTTGACTACTGCGCAAGATATTTGAGATGGTCATGGCCTTGAAACAACTATAGGCTGAAAATCATGAGTATTGGGAAGACAGTGGTAAGTATAGGTTAAGGCACTTAAAAACAAGCTTGTTTTGTATGACTTTAGCTTTCAAAGTTAGAAATCTGTAACATTGATATCTTAAGATACTCCTCTCACAAGGTCATTGAAGAAGTTATGCTGGGAAATCTTTTAATACCACTGAGACTAGGCATTTCTGGATAAAAATGCCCATGAGATTGACTATGGCATACATCACCCAAGAAAAATCTATGTCTGGTTTTGATGTTGATTCGTGGCCTTTGGCTTGGCTCAAATGCTGTAGGTAATTTCGGGCTTAAACCTTTGCTTGTGTAAAGCTCTGAAAATCTCTGAGCACTTAAGACTTATGTGAAAGACAGACTTGCAGTCATCTGGAATTCCAGTTCTGAACCTGATGTAACCAGGGCTCTTTATGAGAAACAATTTGCTGTTTTGTGCCTGCTATTCAGAATTGTGAATAACCCTCTCCATAAGACATTCAGTTTAAACAATGTTTCTGGATATGCTGCATAACTTGTAAATGTTATTCCTGCCATTAATGTTAGTTTATACTGCCCTCCCACCACAACATTCTTGCTCTAGCACTAAAAACTGGGATATTTATTTCCTTTAAAAGGGTTTATTACCTTAGAAAACCCTTTGCTCCAGTTCTCATTTCTGTAGACCTAGACCAAGATGCAGTCCTATATTTTCTATATTCAAAGCATTGTGGATGGTAGTCAGTAAAGATGCAATAAAGAATTCTGAAAATTGAGCTGTGTATAGTGGCACACACCTGTAATCCCTGTGACTTGGGAGGCAGAGGCAAGAGGATGGCAAGTTCAAGACCAGAGGCGGTCTGCATGATTTAGCTAGACCCTGTCTCAAAAAGTAAGGTACAGCTGTTGCTAGGGGCTACAGCACTTGCAAAGCATGCAAGCGCAAGGCCCTGGGTTCAACCCTGAGTACTGGGAAAAAAAAAACACTGAAAATTAAGAGAAGTTGATTAAAATATTCATGATTGAAACATTTACTTCTGCTTTCTAAGAAGAAAACTCCTTTTGTCCAGTTCTCATTATAACCAAGCTTTCTAACTTCTCAAGCCACTTCCTAAATTAAGCTCCAAGTCCTGCCTTTACTGAAAGCCAAGACTTATCTTAAATCATTGCTTCCCATATGGATTACATAGGTATGGTTATTCTGTGTGAAGTCAGATCAAGAGATGGTGATGGAATTCTCCTAGGCTCTGTTTCTGTTCAATTCATATAATCTCTAATATTGTGAAGAAAACTGGTCAATTACAATATACAGCTCCAACTACCAATTTGTCTTCCTTTCATATGTTCAGGTGCTAAATACTGGAGACCAGAGTGAACAAAACATACAAGCATCATCAACCATCATGCAATTTGCATGATAGTAGGGTAAGGCAGAAATATGCACGATATATATATATATATACATACATACATATACATACATATATATATATACATATATATATACACATATATGTATATAGTCTCACAAGAGATATATATATATATATATATATATATCTTGTCAGGTGGTGCTAATTGTTAGAAGTAAATATAAACATTACAAGGGATTAGGGAGAGAAGGGAAGTGAAATTTGCAATCTTACCTAGGGTACATGAGTAAGACTCTACTGATTCTCTAACATTTAAGAAAACCACGTGGGTATGTAGAAGAAGAGTGTTCCAAGCTGAGGGAACAGCATGAACTAATATGCTGAGCTGGGAGCCTGCTGATGTGTTTCGAAAAGAGGAAGGAGGTGGTGAGAATGGAGTGGAGAAAGCAAGGACATTAGTGAGTGATATGTTGAAAGGAGGACAGATCATATCAGACCTGTAGACTTTGTTTCTACTCTTGGGCAAATGGGAGCTCCTGGGGAATCAGTAGAGAAACTAATGCCCAAATTGCCTGGCCTGGAATCTCAGCTTTGCTAATTATCAGCTATATGTCTTTGGGCATAATATTTAATCCTTCTGGGTCTTAGTTGTCTCTGTAATTGGGGATTGATAATGTCATCATGTCAGCTCTACCTGGATAGAAATTGTGAGTAGGCAAGGAGAAGCCCTTCAAATGATGGTCTTAGGCAATGAGGACCTGGATTCTATCTTCTTTGGCTCTTTATAGACTTCTGTCCTTCTTCAGCCTCAGCTCTCCACCCTTTCTTGCCTTCTCTTTACTGCTGCCATCCCTCTTCTTCCTGCCCTGGCTACTCTTCTTGAACTGTTCAGCTGCCTCCTAATGCTATGGCCATGGTCATTATTGCCATCATTTTAGAGGCAGCTATTGCTGTCCTCCTATTGCTGATCTTTCTGCTGCTGCTGATAGCTGATCTTGCAGCCATGACTCTTTTCCAACTGTCACTGCAGCTGTCCACCTCACTGCTTTTACTAGTCTCTCAGTTATTAGGCTCTGCGCCTTTAAGGCCAACCAGTTCTCCTAGCCCTTCCTCTGTTGCTGCTGTCAGGGCTGGGTGGTTCCATATTCTGCTCCTGCTGATCCTCAGGGTTATGCAGGGGGTTGCTCTACTTTGGTCAGGCAGCAGAACCTGGGGGTTTCTGGAGCCAATTAGCCTGAATTTTGTATGGTGCTCCACTTCTGTGGACTAGCAGTTCCATGCTCTGTTCCTATCACTGCCATCAAGACAGCCAGCAGACACCCAGCTTGTGTAGATCAGCAAGCCAACTTCCTTGCTGCCACCACAACTCTACTGTCTTTGCTACTTTATCATGTTACCAGCTCAGCCCATGCTACTAAGAGAGGGCAAAAAGGCCATTTGAAAGAAGGTGAAAAGCCTTTTATTGGGCCTAATGTTAAGGGATGGAGTTTAGCTAAGGGCTGGAAGTTAGCTTAATTGGTAGAGTGCCACTCTGCACTCTCTGAAGCCCTGCGTTCAATCCTGAACATGGCAAAAGAAAAAAAAAATTAAAAAAAGAGAAGGATGTGACAGCCCATTCCCAAAACAATCAGCCACTGGAAACCCTATGAGGGTTGCTGTGAGTCAGACCTGACTCGACAGCACCTAACAACAAGACTGGGGTTTAGCTCAGTTGGTAGAGTACTGCTCTGTGGTCTCTGAGGCCCTGAGTATAATCCCCAGGACCACAAAAATGTGAGAGGGCTCTGGCAGTCCACTCCCAAAACAATACAGAGACAATCAGCCATTAAATACCCTATAAAAGTCACTATGAGTTGGAAAGACTGGATGGCACCTAACAACAATGTTGAACACCAGAGGAAGCAGCACAGGTGAGTGTTCCCCAACTTGCTTACCACTTGAGCTGAGTAGCCTGCTTATATAGCTAGAAAGAATATATTTACATTAATTGTAGCAAACTTGTCATGCAAACACAGGTTTGTGTTTACACCAATCACAGCACTATCCTTTTGTGCTAGACACAGAAGTCCTTATGCTCAGGAACCAGGGAAAGTGCTCCCCCTCTGGCCAGGGTTGAAATGGTTGCAGAGTCATCTAAAATTCACTGGGGCTTGCAATGACAAATATCCAGTGCAAACTGTTTAAAGCAGTCATGGCTGAAACTGTCTTTTCAGCATCTGGAGTTGTAGTTGTGGTGCTTGCCCCATTCTCCAACATCTGTGGTTATTTACAAGAGAATAAACATTGGAAGTGTGCTTACAGAAAAAACAAAAACCAAAGAAAAAAAATTAACACCAGTATTGATTTTCACAGTGTTGAGCAGCACTTTTAACAATGCTTAATACCTGCCCAGTACCCCAGGGAGAAGTGGGCCCGCTTGATTTCTATCAATAATAGTAACATCTTCATAGAGCTTATGTGATGATGAAATGATGTAGAATAAATACTCCCCCATAAAGTACCTGACCCATTGATCTGTGTGTACATGCTTATTTGGTGATTGGCTCTTGAAAGGCTCATTCTGGCTGCCATTTAGAGAACTGAAAATAGTAAGACAAGGATAGGAATGGGACCTACACTTCAGAGGCTCTTTGTCAAATGCAAAGAAGACATGGTGGTGGCCCAGAGGAAGAGGGTAGCTGTGGAGGTGGCAAGAAATGTAAGATGTATTTTGAAAGTTGAGTCAACAAGAAGAGCTGTCACACTGGATGTGAGGTGTGAGAGTGAAAGAGGACCCTGGGGCTTTTGTCCTCAGTAGCTAGATGGCTGGCATTGCCATTAACCAAAAGGACAGGAAGATGAGGGAAACCAGAAGTATAGATTTACTGTACACTCTTTAAGTTATTAGGAACTGGGTTAGCTTGGCCAATTGATTTAAAAACTCATTTACTTTAGAAAGCTTTGAAATGATTTTATATAACCAAGATGGTTATATTTGATTAAAATGCTGCTTATAATAATTTGTATAAAATTAATGAGAAATAACTAAACTGTTTTAATTTTTCATATATATTAACTTTATCTCTTAAATTTTGATTTCACTGCTTTGAAAACAATGAATGTTTCTCATTTTAAATATTTTCCATACTTAGGACTTAAGATATTGATGAGTCATAATTACTGATTGCTTGTAATTAAAAAAAGAATAACCTTAAACTTGGGCCTATCATATAATTCTGTAATCAATCATTTTTGTAACTCTGTCTCCTAGTCAAAATTCTCATGGAGCTATGCTAATTTTGTTATTGGATATTTAATTGTTGCTTTGCTGGGCCTGGGTTACATAGTCACTTTATTGTATTAACTATTTGTTTGCTTTTGATTTTTCTCATTTATTACACACTGTAGATAATTTCAGTCATAATCTTGTTTTCACTCCCTCCCTGAATATTTTTGTAAAATGCCACCAACCAGGAATTCTTCATGCTTAATTTCAACTGTAAGCATTACTTTTTGGAAAAATTTAAAAAATTATTTAGGAATGGATGTATTTTGTAGGCCTGAAGCCATAGCACTGTGATGTCTGGTCTTATCAGATCTTGGAACCTAAGCAGGGTCAGGCCTCATTAGTACTTGGATGGGAGACCTCTTGGGAACACCAGATCCCCTAGGCTTGGGAGAAGGATCTGGTAACCCACTTTCAAAAATCAATCCACCATTGAAAACCCTATGAATAGCAGAGAAGCACTGACAATAGTGTTTCATCTATGTACATAGGGTCACTATGAGTCAGACACTGACTCGACAGCACCTAACAACAACATATTTTATAGAGAAAAATAAATCTTCCATTTTTAAAGCAATTCAATTTTATGCATGGATAATTGAGTTAATTAACTATAGATTGGAAGTATCCATTTGTTTTTCTACTCTTTAATGAGGAATCTCAGGGGCCATTGAAAGTTAAATAACATGAAATGCTTGAACTCTACAAATCAGCTTGAATTCTCATAAATTTTCATTTTTCTTTGTATTTTCATGAAACATACTTATTAATAGGTGGAGAGCTCTGTGGCTGTGATTTTGGGCTTGCATTTTATGACAGAAAATTTAACATTTCCTACTAGTAGACAAAACAAAAATCCTTACGACTGGGTCAGCACGCAACTTCACATTAAATGGAGAAAAGATTGATGTTGTCCAAGATTTTACTTTGCTTGGCTCTATAATCAACACCCGTGGAAGCAGCAGTCAAGAAATCCAAAGGCGCATTGCTCTAGGAAAAGCTGTGGCAAAAGACCTCTTTAGAGTATTGAAAAGCAAAGATGTCACATTGAAGACGAAGGTGCGTCTGACTCATGCCATGGTATTTTCAGTCGCATCATATGGTTGTGAAAGCTGGACATTGAACAAGAGAGACAGAAAAAGAATTGATGCTTTTGAATTGTGGTGCTGGAGACGTCTAT
>VMDO01017411.1:0-44958 GCA_007922755.1 Pedetes capensis | reverse complement strand
CCTTCTTCTTCTTCTTCTTCTTCTTCTTCCCCTCTCCCTCTCTCTCTCTCTCTCTCTCTCTGTCTCTCTCTGTCTCTCTCTGGTATTCCTTCTTTAAGCTCAGGAAGCATACTTCAACTTTGAAGGAAACCACAAGAATGTAATCATAAAGTCACCTCCAGACTTGGCCTGTGTTCATACTTCCTCCTTTATCTCCACCTCTACCCCACAGTCCCCCCTCAATGTTCACCCACCAACACATGCCTTTGGCTGTTGAATATTTATGCAGACATTTGTGAATAATTCATATAACTACTTTTGAGACTTAATATTCACCTAGTTGACTGGGCTTTACTATTGTTCAAGAAGTAAGGGCTTAGTAAATCCTTTCTTTTGCTCCTTCAACCAGCACAGAAATGTTTGCCTTTGTATTTTAATGATATACTACATGTTGCCTTCCCCAATCTTCTTTTAAGCAATAATGTTGGAGTAAAGGAGGGAGGTCTGCAGCTGTACCACTGTGGTGTTGATCCTGTCAGATCTTAGAAGCTAAGTAGGGTCAGTCCTGGTTAGTACTTGGATGGGAGACCTCCTGGGAACACCAGGGGCTGTAGGCCTGGGAGAAGGACCTGGCAACCTGCTCCCAAAAAACAATTGGCCACTGAAAGCCCTATGGATAGCAGAGAAGCACTGACAATAGTGTTTTGTCTGTTGTACATAGGGTCACCATGAATCAGACACCAACTCGATGGCACCTAACAAAGGAGGGAGAAGAAAAGGAGAGAGAGTGTGTGTGTATGTGTGTGTGAATTTGAGAATAACATACTATCTGACTCTCTAACCTACATTTTATGTTTAATACTGAAAGATAAATAAAGCCCATTTTTACCTCAAAGCAGCTGTTTTTGGATCAAACCAGTGGGGATCCATCTTGACCAGTCTTCTATGACCTCTTAACCTTGCAAATTGTCTAGGACACAAAATAATTCTAGGTTATTTTACTATGGCCACTTGCCATGTCCTGAATTACCTCACCTGATATTTAGCTCTTGTTTTCTTCTTGAATAAAAATGAATTCTAAATTGGCTACAGCAAAACAGAATACAATAAACAAATCTGTTGCAAAGTGGAAAGCATATCAGATATACTGTATTGAACAAAATATTTTGAACTTCTGCTATTTGGGATTCTCCATGGTGGATCTTTCCATCATTAAAATAAATGTGAGTGTCAGCTATCCTAATATTAAATACAAAAGATAAATTTCACTTAACATCAGAAACGCAGAACCAAAAAAACCTCGCCTTGACTCTTTGAAAATATGACTTTTACACAACACACACACACACACACACATAAACACACACACAATTTGTTAGTGAGATTCTTAGTGTCAGATTAGCTCTGGACACTGAAAAATGTTATCTGGGCTGGGCATCATGGTGAACACCTATAATCTCAGCTACTCTGGAGGCTGAAGAAAGAAGATCACAAGTTCAAGGCCAGAAGTAGCCCGAGCAATATATCAAGACTCTGCTCAAAAAAAAATTTTTAAACAGGCTGAAGGTGTGGCTCAGTGGCGGAGCACTTGTGTGAGGCCCTGGGTTGAACTCCTAGTATTGCCAAAACCCTGGGCATTTTAGAAATAAGCATGAAGGGGTTGTCAAAGTATAATCTATGGATCTGGATTTGTAATTTTATATTTTAACCCTTCCTTTAAGAGTTATACCTGTGCACATTTTTTAAAAAATTATACCCCTAGATATAAGCCCAGTGCTACAGTGGGAATTGGCAGTTTAAATAATTAAAAATATTTAGGTGGAAACATTTTTCTATAACCTCGTCAGTAGTAAAATGCAATTGTGTAATTTGACCTTAAATAAGTAATAAATAAGCAGAACTTGAGCCTGCAAATACCACTTAAGTTCCTCATTCTTCTAACTAGTCAAGGCTTCAAGGCACAGATACAACCACATCTTGCTGCTTCTTGTTGTTGTTAGATGCCATCAAGTCAGTGTCCGACTCAGCAACCCTACATACAAAAGGCAAAACACTATTGTTAATTCTTCTCTGCTGTTCATAGGGTTTTCAATGGCTGATTGTTTTTTGGGAGTGGGCTGCCAGGTCCTTCTCCCAAGCCTACAGCATCTGGTGTTCCCAGGCGGTCTTCCGTCTAAGCACTAACCAGGCCTGCTCCTGCTTAGCTTCTGAGATCTAATGGGATCGGACACCACAGTGGTACAGCTGCAGGCTCTAGCTGTTTCTAGGTCTAATTTATTCTCATCTTATGCCCCTTTATTCTTTTGTTGTTGTTTTTCAGTACTGGGAGAGTTGAACCCAGGTCCTTGCACATGCTAGGCAAGTACTCTACCACTAAGTTGTACCTCCAGCCCCTTTTTTATTTATTTGGAAACAAGGTCTGGCTAAGCTGCACAGGCTGTCTCTGGCCTTAGACTCATGATCCTCCTTCCTCAGCCTACTGGGTCCCTGCGGTTACAGGTGTGTGCCACAGTGCCTGGAGATCCCTGTAATTCATAATAACAAGCCTTCTAGTAGTCTCTAATTGCCGGACCATTATGGATATTCACAACATGTCTGTTTAATATGGATATGAAACTATTCAGCCATTGGTAGCAATATAGTTGTAGAAGATGTAACTGACAAGGGGCTCTTTTGAACCTACTTGCCTTCTTGTACTGCTTGCCCATGATCTTCCCCAAGGGTTTTTGTAGTTAGGTGCCTTCGAGTCGGTACAACAGAACGAAACACTCCCTCCCTCTGTGCCATGCTGGGCACTATGTCAATGTGTCTCTGCAATTCATTGGGTTTTCAGTGGCTCATTGTTTTGTGAGTGGGAGGCCTGGTCTTTCTCCCAAGCCTACAGCACAAAGTATTAGCAGTCAAAGGACTAACCAGACCTGACCCTGCTTAGCTTCCAAGATATGATGAGATCAGACGCCAGGGTGGCACAGCTGCAGACTCCAGAAAGAGGAGCAGTTTGTAAAGAGAATGTAATTTGAGAGAACAGCCACTTCAATTTTAGGAATGAGCCAACTCAGCTGACCCTGGTTTTGGAGACATTCTAACCCTCCGTGCCCTGCCTCAAACAATCAAGAAGGCAGAACATAACCAAAAAAAAAAAAAAAAAAAAAAAAAAAAAAAAAAAAAAAAAAAAAAAAAAAAAAAAAAAAAAAAAAAGCCATAGCAGTTGAGATAAATGCAAGAAGCCACTCAAAACACTATCCCTACTTACTTACTGTTTGCGCACTGTTTCTATATCCATGTGTGTTGTTAAAATGCTAGTTTTAAAGGAAAATCTTTAGGTGGAGTGAATATTCATAAAAATCATACTATTATGGAAAATGCTCCTTTTATGAATGAAGCAAAGCTTGTAGCTTTTTCTGTGGCTTTAAGCACATACTAGTCAAAACCTGTGAATATGTATACATTCTTTTGTATGGATAATTAGGCTCTTATTAGTGGCGCCTCCTGGATTAGGAGGATTCTTCCATGCAAATCAGCTGTGGAGGAAGGCAGTGCAACAAAGAACACCTTTCATGTGGCTTTAGATCTTACGCAGCAAAACTTCTACATTTATACAGAGACAAATGCCAAATGCCTGGATTTCCACTTCTTTTAAATGGTTTTGAATTAACTAATTCAAATTAAAATCCCTACACATTTTTGGCTGATGCATACAAACAACAAATAGATCCACTGTACAAATTTTGTTGAGAATAAATTCCCCAACTGTTGACGTCTCATTTTCAACTTCTGACTATGATAAAACAGGTCCTGATACCATGTGGATATCGTATGCATTCTTCAATAATAGCCCACAGAAATTAAGATCAATACAGGATACTTGGTGCATTTGAAGGATCTCAAATTAAGTGGCAAATAAAGTTCTCCAGTGATAGTACCAAACTAGCAACACCTCTCTGGTCCACAGAGTTTGGTATTTTGGTTTAGTTTGGTTTGGTTAGTGAAATTTGGTTTGTTTGTTGAACCACTTTCTTTTTATGGTAGAGGTATCCATTTTGTGTGAGCCTGAAGTTTTGGGGTGCTTTGGCGGTTTTTTAAAAGTGATATTGCGGTCTCACATTTTGATGTTTCCTGGAAGAACTGGCTGTCTATTTATTTTAATTACTTTGCAGGAACCCACATGACAATTTTTGGAGGACATTTTCATGTTACTCACTGTTTATTGTTTTGGTTATCCCTTTTTTCCCCAACAGGATATAATTTTTAAGGTAACATTCTTTTGTTTTCCTTTTGTTTCAGAATTAAAATTTAGAAATTTACTAGTAGTCTTCTGCCCCTACTCCTACTTATCCAAGTGGGACCCAATACCACATTACTCCACCCCTAAAATGAAAGTTTCATGGTTTGGGTAAATATTTCTACTAAGTCTGCTTTGAAAGCCAATTATTTAGAAACAAATGCAACCTCAAGAACCACAATGTGTGAGGGTGTTAAGGAAATATTTTAACACAAATCTTTCTATTCAGCAGCCTTCCAAACACTAAATCCTGTTGGGATGCCTGAAGGGCCTGATAAGAAGAAAATAAATAATACAGAGGAAAATAATCATTGCATTCTCAAGCTGTGACTGGTGCATATCTGACATCAAAAATAGGAAGTTACTGACAAAATCATTTTATAGTTTACTGATTGGGAAAATATGCATATGTATTCATTTTCCGAAGAATACTTGTAAAATCAAAGCTCAGTTCTAGAGATCAAGTCTTTGCTGTGAAACATTAATAGATGTTACATCTGATTTTTTAAACAGAGTTCACTACTGGCTTCTCTAATGCAAATTTAATATTCCTTATTCCTTCTCCAGTTGCTAAAAGGGAAAACTATCATTGCTCTCATCATGTCAAATTTTTCAATAAGAATTATCCTGGTGCATTTTTATATTGTTATTGTAATAAAACACAAAGTTTTGTTTTTAAATCAGTAAAAAAAAACTAAAATGTTTTGTAGAATTCTGATATGAATTCTACAAAATGTCAAGGATGAGAAATTTGATTATAATATGTCCTTTTGAATTCCATTTTGGAGAAAAAAACTTTCACGTATTTTAGTTCATTCTATCCTTGCTGCCATGCTACTAACAAAGCACATCCTGGAAAAGTCATAGACTCATAAAGCTAATAAAAACGCCAGACCAGGGAGGTCAGTAGCTCCAGTCACCCTGTTTTTGTTTTTGTTTTTCTAGTACTTGGGGGTTGAACCAAGATCCTGGTGCAAATGCACCACCACTGAGCCATGCCCCTAACCCACTTTTTAAATTTTTATTTTGAGACAGGGTCTCACTAAGTTGCTCGGGCTGTCTCTGGCCTCCAACTCATGATCCTCCTCCCTGAAATCTCAACTTGCTGGCTAACTACCCATTTTATAGATGTGAAAACTAAGATCCAAGAGTGTTAACTGAAACTTCCCACATGCTATAGTTTTTCCACCTTCTTCCATTGCCTTTCTGCCTGGTGCTGCCTATAATGACCCCATCTTTCCGATAATATAATTGTAGCCTCTCACCCATGATCCCCCGTCAAGGAAGCAGAGGCAGATCTTTGCCTTCTAGCACATTTTCTTCTTCTCTCCAAGCCATGGCCTGCTGTTACTCTCTGCTGGCTAACAGGCTACTCCCATCCTATTTCTAGCTTTTTAGAAGAAAAAGATTTCTGTTCCTCTCACAAGGTGCTAAAGACTCCTACAAATGTGTGGGTAACATCCTCAGGATCATGAATAACAGGCTTAGGAAAGGAAATAAACATTCTGACTGCAATATTTCTTTTAACTTTCTAGAAGTTGTTTAGTGTGTACTTAGTAAATGTCGGTTGAATTGAATGGGAGAGTAAAGAATAGAAGTAACAGTTACTGCTTTTAGTGTTAGGGTTAAAGACCATGTAGAAGGACCCTGTGATTCCTGAGAAGAGAGGATGTGCTTAACAGCTAGAAACCCCAGAACCAAACCCAACTCCACCTCTTAGCAACCTTTGTGGCCTTGGGAAGGTTACTAACTTGCCTGAACTATAATTTTCTTTTCTGTAAATATCATCTACCTTACAGAGATTTTATGCGAATTAAATTAGACAATGAGTGTATAGAGTTATGGATACCAAAAACCTCCTTCCCTGCCCTTCACATCTGTCTGGGAGGTGGCTGCTAGCCTGCTTCTCTGCTTAGTTTGAAAGTCTGAGCATTTAAACCAAGGAGGGCTGTCTCTAGATACTTTAGCATTATTGGCACAGCCCTGGAGACTTGACTAAAGCACAGGGTGTCATAGCTTTACCTCTCTGGCAGGTGCCCCATGTGTGGCAGTTTGTGAATGGTAAAGTTTTTCTTTTCCTTTTTCCTTCAACACTTTTCTGATGCTAAACATGGCATTGGAAAAGGAAACACACAGGTAAAGGAGTTTTTGTCTAGTGAAATATGATTGCTTTAAAAAACAGTTTCTATAGTAACATGCTGTGGAACAATATTTAGTTAACTAAATGGCCTTGAGTTTTTGTAAATCAAATATTTAAAATCATAAAGATTCTATGGCTTTAATATATACAGATGATATTATAGGACTCTGCCTCAAAATTATTGCTCAAATTTGTCTCCACGCTGTTAATCTTTTCAAAACTTGTAGTTGTAGTCGTCGTCGTCGTCGTTGTCCTCCTCCTCCTCCTCCTCTTCCTCCTCTTCCTCCTCCTACTCCTCCTCTTCTCCTTCTCCTCCTCCTCCTCCTCTTCCTTCTCTTCTGCTCCCCTCCTCCTCCTCCTCTTCGGGAGTAAGAGGTTGAACCAGTGTCTCATGCATTCATGCATACTAGGCAAGTGCTCTATCACTGAGCTGCACCCCGGCCCTTTTATTATTTATTTTTTATTTTGAGGCAGGGTCTCACTAACTTGTGTAGGCTGCTTCTGGCCTTGAACTCATGATCCTCCAACTTCAGCCTCCCAAGCAGCTGGGATGACAGGTGTGTGTGACCATGCCTGGCTAAAGCTTATAGTATTCTGAAATCAGTGGTCATACGCTAGTAAGCTATAACAAGTTTGTAGATCCAGGAAATTATGTTTCACAATTTCAAAACAAAATCCTTGGGACCTAATGCTTTTGAATTTCTTTTATGAAGTTGTTAATATTTCATACAACACGTTTAATATAAAAAATTATATTAAGCCTTTAAGGCAGATTTTAATCAAGTTTTTTGGGTTATTTTTGAACCCCAAAATAAAAATAGAATGATAAAATCCTTTCACTGAACAAAATAAAATTAATATTCAAAATAGCACTATTATAAAAGTGACATTTGCCTATACCTACAGCTTATGCTATGCCGGACTTGGGAACTGGTATTGTACATGGGAACCCAGTTGGTACACTGATGATTAGTTCAATCACTCTTGCTCAAAACCTGTGACCCAATCTGTGAATTTATCATGGGTAAACAGAGCCTTTGAAAATATAAAACCTCCTCCCTTTTCCCAAGCCTTCATATACTATAACCAAGAACTACTTACATGATGGCTTTTAGAATAGAAGGTTCAGTCTTGAGGTGAACGGGTGATAAGGAAATTGGAGAAATGCAAGAGAACAACAGCATTCCAATCAGTACTATTAATAAGAGAAAACTGTGTTTCAGTAACACGAACAATGGCAGGTATTTCCAGATGTTCAAAAAGTGAAGTCTCCAGGATATATTACAATTTTGGTTAAATTTCTCACAGAAGAAACTACTGGAAAAAAAAAGAACATTAGCAATTAACAGGATAATTTATTGAGGAATTAACATAGCAAATAATTGAGTTCCTTGGAAAATGACTGATTAAAGCACAATGGTCTTTGAATTAATTAAAATGAAGATGGCAGATGGGTTATGTGTTTCTTGTATGTTTGTATGGATATACATATCTCCACTCCTGTATCCTCACATGTTCAGTCAGCTGAGTTAATGAGGATGCTGAGCATCAACTTTTTCAAGCATGTATGTCTTTACCATTCTTTGACTTTAAGAAAAATGTATTAGGTAACCACTAGTGGCTGGCTAGTTATAAAATCAATAATCTGTGGTGACAATAGTCTACTAAGAGAAGGTAATATTCACAAGTGACTAGGAAGGATCAGTTACTCCACACTGCTTCCTTTTTGAATATAAATAAAGAAAAATTGTACAATCATGCTATTTTCAGGGATCGTTTGATATTTAGGTTTCTGGAAAAAGTAGTTTGAATTACCTAGTTCAGTGAGAAGAAGAAAAAACTACATAGTCAATAAGCAAACAATTTTGGCTTCAAATCACACTACAAACATAGTATATGAAACATATTTTGGCAAAAAGAATGATAGAATAATAAAATACAAAACTATAAGTCTAAAGGTCACTTAATTCTTTTTGATATCTCAATGTTACATATTTATTTTCAAATTACATTCCCAGACAGATACTTTTGGAATTAAAAATAAGACACCCCTCTCTCTCTCTCTCTCTCTCTCTCTCTCTCTCTCTCTCTCTCTCCCTCTCTCCCTCTCTCTCTCTCTCTCTCTCTCTCTCTCTCACACACACACACACACACACCAAAGAACACACATACATGCACATGAGTATGCAATGGCCCATCTAAATCATCTGTGTCACTTCAATGTATTAAAATTTTGTTTACCTCAAAGCAGTGATTGTTAAATGTCAAGGCAATATAAGTCAATAGCACATAATAGTTAATACCTTAACTAATTTTTGCATTATATTTAGGCTAAAGAACTTTTGTTTTTGCACTGATATTTCTCACTTTGATTTCAGCACATGTACTGTGTGCATTTTACATTATGTTTGCTCTCATATTTGGAGCTGAGTTCCTGCAGACACATTCTTTGAATATCCTATGTGGAAAGCATTCAATTGTTATGTTGAAAAATTGTTATTTTTCTTGATCTTACTACCATGGCCTGTGTAGGAATTGGGTAGAACCCATGAAGAGAGTACAGACAGCTGACTGGATGAAGACATTGGGAAAAAAAAAAACTCCCATTGTTTAGATTTCTGTCAGAGGATATAAGAATACTTAATTTCTTTTATCTCTGGGGCTTTCATTATCATTTAAATTTCATTTTACATTAATTGATCAGGGATTAGTAAAGCCATTATGCAGAAATTAGAATAAGACAAGCCAGATGGAATGAATAATTCATAAAGTCCAATTACGTTTTATTTCTGGTGTACTTTCAAACTTGCCTCTGACTTCTCTGCTATTTTCATGTGACAATATTCACTGGAAATCAAGAGTGCCATTTTAATTTATTGTATCCCTCTGAGTGGAAGCATTTTTATGCAATGGGAGTATGGTAACGCATTACCCCCCACCGCTACACCCCACCCTAGAAAACCAGTCTTAGAGTTCTTGGAAATACTGAGTGACCTAGAAAATAAGGCTTATTTTCTACGTAAATTCAGGGGTACTACAATAAGCTACACTGGTCCACCTGATTTGGGTAAACTAATCACATAGAGAGAGTAGGATGTTAGGATTGCTAGATTTTCGCCCCTTAGAAGACCAATAATCCTTTTGAAAATATTTGTCCCCATTCCCCACCGCAAAGGAACCCTTAAAATACGAATTTGGCCTAGATGGACTGGAAGCAGCAGCAGCCGTTGCAGCAACAGGCTATGACCACGAGGTGGCAGGCATTGCCTTCAGTGCTGAGAGCACGGGGCCCCGGGGCAGGCGGTGCTCCGGAGCATCCCTGCCGGTCGAAGCCCAGCCGACCACTGTTGGGTTCAGGCTCCCAGCGACTCGCACAGCTTTGCCCGGCGAGAATTCCGAGCTAATGGCAGTCCGGTCCACCTGTCTGGAATGTCTCTTAGAACTGTGTCTGAAACCGCATCCCTCCGCCAGTCCCAACCCCCAGCCCCTTCGGAATACCCCCGCCCCCCGGTATTTATTTATGCCACTGGACAGTTCTAGTCACATTAAAGCTCCGGTTCACCTTCTCGGGGACTTTCATCTCGGGAAGTTTTATGACACTTAGTGAATGTGCAAAGTTTTTAATTAGGCTCTCTAGACAGCCCGAGGCGGCAGCAGCGCCACAAAGTCTTCACGGTCTCTCTGCTTTACAGCACAACAAGCCGCTCTACTCCTTTGAAGACAATGCAGACTATGTGTACGATGTCATGTGGTCCCCCGTGCATCCCGCGCTCTTTGCCTGCGTGGACGGGATGGGGCGCTTGGACCTCTGGAACCTCAACAATGACACCGAGGTGAGCGGCGGCGCAGGCGCCCGGGCCGGAGGGCTGGGAGGGGGGCGCCGCGGCCACTTGCAGTCCCTGCCTCTGCCTCCGAAGCAGCATTTTTTTTTTTTTTTGGACAGCCCCTCCAATTGCAGCAGGGCTGCCGGCCCCCCATTCTTGACTATCATGAAGGGAAATGGCAGATGCATTGGCAAAACTCACTTAATTTTACCTCGTCCCTACACTGTGGCCGATCCTGCACAATTAACGACCAAAGAGCAAAACAATATGTGTTCACACCTTCAAGAAAGGATACAGAGGCATTTTTTAAATAACTTTATTTGAAAACACATGGGAAAGTAAGCTTTTGTGGACGCAGGTTTTTAGACTGGGCTTTCAGAGAGGCTATTTTTTTCACTTCTGTTTGTGAAATTTCTATTTTGAATCCATAAAAGATAATTCTATTGACTATTTTATGTTTAAGCCCATCATCCATTTGGTTTTTCCAAGGTATTCCTTCTTTAAGATAGTGAAATCAAAGGCAGGCTTTTACAGTAGTGTCTAACTTTGAACATGTACATCAAAGTATTTTTAGGTGGAATTTTAACATGTCACATTTAGAGTCGTTCCCAAGTAAAAAATCCAGTTGATAAAAAGCAATTACTTTTTTTTTTTTAAAGCAGTTGATAATAAGATTATATTGCTTTAAAGCAGGGTTTCAGCCTCTCAAAAAATTGGGATCAGTTTCGGGTGCGAGCTCAATGTGTTAAAATTTAGAGGATTCAGGTTCAGTTCAGGTTTGAAAATATAATACTGTGTATAGATAGACAAATAAATTTTTTTCAATTTTAAATAGCTAGTGAAAAATATTAAAAGCTGAACCGAAATTGAATACTATTTTTACTGGGTTTGGGTTTAAATTCGGGCTCAGAAAAAGTTTTAGAAATGCTTGAACTGGAATAGGTTCAGGGTTCGGGTTCAGGCTTGGGCTGACTCTGCTATCTACACGTAGGATTTAAACTCATGCACAAGTATTATTTACATGTTTACACCACAAAATATGATTGCACTGGAACAGGTTCGGGGTTCCGGTTCCGGTTTGAAGCCATGCTTGAAAGCGTACTGTGTATATTTGTTTTAAAATGTATGCAGTGTGTTGTTACTTTTTTCAGTCTCTCAAACATACTGAGGTCCTAACTCAGCCACTTAGGGTTTATATTTTGGAGGGGGCTTTTTTACATGAATATTAAATGTCTTTCCATTTTATAAACTAAAATATTCTGCATCATTTCCTGGTTTCTGATTCAGGGAGATCTCTATAAATACAAATGATCAGGTAAGAGGAACAAGAGCTGCAAACTATATGTCAAGTAGAAAACAAGAGAAAGGTCTTTTGAAGTGTTTTGAGCAGGAAACAGCTCAGCCTTTTTAATTAGGAAGCCTACAGCTGGAGGATATGAAGGAGGAGCAGACTCCTAGTATTTTTTGTGGAAGGGGGCAGGGAATGTCCTTCAGGTGGTGTTATTGAGTCATTGTATATTCAAGGGCATGTATACCTATAACCACTGCCAAACAGTTACCTTTAAAAATATTTCCATTGGAGTCTATTTTTCCTTTTACCTTCAAGAATTATAGGACAAGGAAAAGAGTTATGTAACGAAGCATCTTTGAAAATAATCAAAAGGCATAAGTTTGTAAAATGCCCATCATTTTGGATGTTGAAATGTTTATAACATTATTGCTTTTAATAGAAAGATGTTATTACCTTACATTGTAATGGTTTCCCAAAGTCTTTCATCACTGTTGATTAAAATCATATTGCTTCTATTTGCTAGAAGAAACTCACTTAAAGCAACCAAAAACCAAACGCTTTCCAGATTGACTTAGGAGACTGCTGTATCAGAAATCAGGCTGAGAGCTGAGGTGATGTTTAGGTGATGCCCAGCTACAACGCATATGCAGGGACTGAGAGTTCTACAAACTCTTTAATAATTTCTGTGTAACTTTTTGTTGCTGTTTAATCTGTTTTATTAGAGAAAAGGAAGTAATATCTCAACACTGCCAAACGTAATTTTTCCCCTTCTCTTTCTCTAGGTATCAAGAGACAAGCACATAACAATTTTATAGCTAAACATTAAAAAAAAAATTACTGGTCATGCAAATGGTTTAGTTTTGTGATAAACGTAATTCTGCTTTCACAATAATAGTAGACATATATTAAGTCTGACTTGCATCCAGTAATGAACTTAGCACCTTAAAACCCCAAGTCATTTTTACCTCCTAGCAAGTTGAACAAGATTTTTCAAATATATGTTGGATTAGGGAATATATTTATGAAGGAAACAAAGAAAGAAAGAATGAATGAATCTGAATCCCCAGTGCAACAGTCTGTGTTTTGTTCTTGTGCAAATTACTACACTTTTAAACCAAGTTATCCTAGCTATTCCTGTACTAGGATAGTTCATATTTGCCACCTCAATATTACTGATTTCTAACTGCTTAGTAATTTATGCTATATGTCTTATATTTGCAATTAAAATGATTTTTCCCTAAAAACATGAACATATGTGTGAAATCAAAGTATAAAAATAAGACAGACACAGAACATATGGATTGTTTTTATTATAGATTCATCAACATTTGAAGCTTATTAAGGCTCAAATTAATACAAATGTATTTTGTAGCTTCCTTCATGTATTTGTTAATTTTTTTAGCATATGCTAAAGGCTGGGATTGCTATTTTTTAGTATTTGTAATATCTATGAAAAGAAAGTATTATAAATGTTTAAAAAAATTTTTCAGTTTTCTGTGTTATTTATATTCCAAATAAACAACAATCTTAAACATTTATTAGGCATGATTTTAATTGTATCAAAAGGTCAATTATTTGAACAATGAAGTTTTTACTATGTTCCTATTAAGATTAAACATTTTATTCAATTTTCAAGATTATTCAAGATAAAATCTGATATTGAATAGAATAGGTAAGAATACTGTAGGATCTTTTTAAATTATAGTGTCAAAAATGAACCCCGAGGATCCTATAACCGCATCATGGGTTTGTTTTCTGGCCAGCACACTAATAATAAAGTGTATTGACAGAATTATGATCCATCTAAATTCACATTGTTTTTGCCTTTGCAAGGTTTGATTAAAAATTCAGGCTCTAGCCTGCGCAGCAGGTACCTTTATTGTAGAAATTGTGTATTTTTAAAAAACAAATGAGCCAGGGACTTTTGTTTTACATTTTCGCTCACCATTGACATGCAATGATTTAAGCAGTGAAAAGAATTTTTATTGATTTTGAGATTAAGTTTAAACATAGATTCTTCCATATGATGGAGTTTTTATTGCTATTTTAAAGATAGGTACTCGGTCAATAATTTCATATAAACAGATGGTTTCAATTCCCTGGATAACAGAATGCCGGGGGTGCTAAGTCATAGTACATGTAGTGTTTCCATCTTGGTGCGACATGTTTATTAGGCACAGGTCTCAAACAGTGGCAGGGAGGGTGCTCTTGGTGGCCCTCCATTCACCTTTTTTTTTTTTTTTAACATTTACCATTTTCTTTCTTAAAGGCATGTTGTCGTTTCCTATTCAACATTTGTGTAGAAGGCTCAGGAGATCTGATCTTTCTGTCAGTTATAAACTTCCAACCTTGAAGACAAGGGTTTCTACAACTGACGGGAGAAGAGGAATGGATTTACTAAAAATCCTTTTTCGTAGCAACACATTCTTTGTCAAACATACTATCATATCCACTTCAAGACCTCTGTTTCACCTAAATAATGATGATGATTATTATCATTATCAATGTTTTCAGATTTCCAGTGTTTATTAAAGGAAACATAAAGCATTTTCAGCAAGTAGAGGGCTACATTGTAATAGGCTATCACCCCATGGACATTGCCACTTAGGTGGACTGCTTCCCACACCTTCTACCTGCTGGGTGAAGAAGAAAAAGAGAGAAGGAATGAGAGGAGAATTTGAGGTCTTTGAAGGTTGTTTTGTTTTGTTTTTTCTTTCTTTCTTTCTTTCTTTTTTTTTTTTTTTTTTTTTTTTTTTTTTTTTTTTTTTTTTTTTTTTTTTTTTTTTTTTTTTTTTTTTTTTTTTTTTTTTTTTTTTTTTTTTTGTTTTTCTTTTTTACCTGCAGACTTTTGTCTGGATCATCTCTACCTGGTGAGGTTTTGGGGAATCAATATATATGTTTATTTTTTCCATGAAGACTCATATTAATGTGGCTTATTCTACCATATGCCCAACCCCTTGCCTTTTATAGGTCCTTATTCTTGGTTAATCCTGACCTCTTTCTCCTTATCAACCTGTAACTCATGACCTGATGGTGAAGCATCATATGTAGTGCCTGTGCTCATATGTTAAATGTACACCTAGAATAATCCAGAGAAGTAGTTATGTCACTGCCTGCCTGTGGACTGCAGAAAAGACTCTTTCCTTCTCTTTTTTTCTTAACATGTCTCTCCTCTCTACCCCTTAATTCAGTGGAGCGTATGATTTAAGAACAATGAGTCCTTTTTACCACTTCACAAGGGGTGTATATCACTTCATGCACAGGGAGATAATGGTGACTCATCAAGGTAAGCATAACATTGTAGAGTCACAAATTTAAATTCCCCTTCACAGATTCTTTTGTGTGTGTTGTAACCCCTTTGGCAGGTTCCAACAGCAAGTGTGGCCATAGAGGGGGCATCTGCCCTAAACCGTGTTCGCTGGGCTCAAGCTGGCAAAGAAGTTGCTGTTGGGGACTCAGAAGGCCGTATTTGGATTTACGATGTGGGAGAGGTACATGCTTCTTTGAATTTTTTAGTTTTTTGTTTTGGGGGTTTTCTCAGTTGTGTTTCTCCTTTTAAAGACCTAGTGAACTTATTGACCAGACCTTTTGGGCCACAAGAACTCTCTCAAGTGCGTTTGCAAATTTCCATTGACTTCAGTGGGAGTTTGGTGAGACCTCCTTGGGGTCTAATTTGGTGTCTGTTTTCATGCATAGGACACTTTAGTTAATGATCTGGACTCACTTTAGAGTGCTATAGAATTCCCAGTTTCTTATGATGAAGCATGGTGCTCCCCCTCAATTTCACGAGAATGAAAATCTTGCCAAATTCATCATGATAATGTTGAACTTGGAGTTTGTTTTTTACTTTGAGAATTCAGGTTTTAGGTTACATGTTCAATTAGAATCTATACTATTTTTCTTTGGTTAAAGTACAGCCAGTTAATAAGGCTGATAGTAATCATAGTTTTGTACCATTTGTATGGTATTCAAAGTTATCATAAGAGATATATGAGACTCTGGTATCTTATTACATGATATATAAAGTATTGTGAACATCATGGTATATATCAAAGGGATGAAAAAGTACATCTCTTCAGAAAAATACCCTTGATTTGTATATTATATTTAATATTTCATTATCAATTGTACATAAGCTTCTCTGCTATTTTTTTTCTGACAAAAGGTATTGATAAAATCCTTCATTTCTAATGAGGTTAAGGAATTTTTTTGCTAAAGACAAAGTATTGAACTTTCAGTCAAAATAAGATAAGGGTATTGTGTAAGGTTACTTGGCATAATTTGAGTCTAACATTTGCATTCTAGAGGGAAAATATACCATATTTGCATGCACAGTGTCCTGGGCCTGGAAGGTTCTCTCTGAATACCTGGTGGAAAGGTTTAGCCGATCACAATGAGAAGGAGCCTTTATAGTTTCATCAGTGACCATCCTAGAAATTTGACAATCCCAGATGGTTTGTTCTACAGTGGAGTTTTTAATGATATAATGCTATATAATGCTATATGGTATAGTCAGTTGTGTTGAAACAAGTTGGATGGTATTTTTTAAAATTCAGCTGAGCACAGAAACTGAATGACTTTAGAGGTGGAAGGGGCTTCTATTCTGGAATGTAGAAATGTATATTAAAACAACCAAACGAATTTCTTGGATTTACTGTATTTCATTAGACATCCCCCCTTGACTGTTCCTGATGCCACAAGCTAAGTCATGCAACAGTGACAAAGACTCTGTTAATATTGGTCCCCAGGAGAGGTCAACCTCAGTGTAAACAGCAAAACTTTATGAGTATGGGAGGGAAAGGAGGAAAATAGAAAAAAAACCCTACAAGAATAGCTAAAATATAATAATAATAATAGTAATAATAGTAATAATAATAATAATAATAATAGCAGCAATAATACCAAAGGCTGGCAATAATGTAAACGGACTAGATCACTCATCTAATACTGCTGAGAATGTAAAAACATAGATCACTATAGAAAAAAAGCTTGGACTTAAATCAAAATCGGGATGCATATATATATAGAAAAACACAGGCAAGTAGAAAGGAGACCATTGGTGTGGGGGGGTGAGGAGGAGGGTCACGAGAGGGTAAGGGAGAAGTTATGTGAGCAATGCACAATGAAGTGCATATATGGAAATGTCACAAGGAAACCCATGTCAAAATAAAACCCATTAAATTGTACATTAAAAATTTCCAATAAAAAAAATATTGGCCCTCAGTGGTAAAGATGCAAATGGTCTGCTGGTTACTGACATTGTTTGGAGTCTGGGAAAGAGAATGCCCTTTGAGTCAGAAATATTGCCAATAGCTTTTTAGCGATATTTTCTAAAGGAATATCCTTTATATTTAATGCATGTTTTTCATGGTCTTCATCAAAATAAAACTAAACAACAACAAAGTGAATACTCTTTATTAAGTCATTTCCTAAAATATAAAAAGGAGAAGGTAAAGAGACAAACAAGGTTTCTTTCTCCTTCTCTGTCTCTTTCTTTGTTATTTGCTTCTTTCTTTCCCTGCTTTATCTGGAACACGTGATATTTTGGGAGAAAAATAAATGTGGAGACATGCTCATAGATGAAATAGCGGAAAGCAGATGAATTTTAAAAACTCTTTTCTCTACCTCCTTTGCATATATATAATGTCCCTTAACTCTCCTAACATTATATGCAACATTAGTTGGTTTATTCCTATTTGTTGTCTCTCGAGAGGACTGAAAAGTGGCATAATTTAACAGTCTGGTTTATTTTTAAAAAAGACCTTCTGAAAAGTTTTTGTGTTCACTTACAAATTATATATACAGCCATATGTAGAGATGTGCACACACATATGCATATACACACACAATCTCTAGAGAGAAAATACAGTATTATATTTGTGTATAGACATAGAATTTTCTGCAATAAGGTAGTTCTATAGTTTATGGATAGAATTACTTGACTATGACTCATTTTGGGAGCATATATAAGTTTACAAAAGTTGCTTTAGCTGATATGTGGCTGCTAAAACTTCTTTCTAGGGTGCAATCATCATTTCTAAATTGTAAAGTGTTGTTATACTCATATTTCTACTATCGTACTGGCAGGTCAGGCTGGTTTTCATTTTTGTATTATTGCCCTTGCTTTTCTAAGTGATATTACAGACTATAGAAATGTCTGCAACTATAGGCCAGTCTCGTCTATTGTCTGTAGTCTAGACAGGCTATAGAAAAATCTCTGTGACATATAATAGGCCAAACAATTTGTAGGGTTGTTTATCCCTACAAATTCACTACAAGGGGGGAAAAAGGATATACTATTTTATTGAGTGTAGGTAATATTACAATCTTCTGGCCTTTCTCTGAATGACGAAAAATCAGGATAGGCTTATACACTTGAACAATTCTTTCTGTATTGTTTGATCATACACAAAGCAATGCATAGCCCAAAAAGACTCAGACTTAACAAAGTCATTTGGTCTTAACTATAGTATTTTTTCTAAGTATTTTAGTAAAGTATCTTATTCTTATTTTGAAGTGAAGAGAGTCATTTCTGTTTCTCCTTGCTCACCTCTGTGCCTTGTTCTAAATCTCTGAAGACCACAACTGTCAAGGCACCACGTACTGAAGGGAAAGGCGACTTCCTCCAGCTGAGACTTAGCTGAAGCCCACTTCTGAGAGATAGTGGAGCTCTTCATGGGCAAATGCTGCCATTACTGTAATTCCTATTTTATCGTTCACCAGCCTAGAACTGACAGAGTATAAATGTACTCAGAAGAAAAGGGCACTTCTAAACAATGCCTTCCCAGCCTTCCAAATCACCTCAACTACAAAAAGCTAGATGGAGTGCCTTCGTGGCTGGCTGGCCCGTTGAGAATTGAGGTCAAATCCAAGGCTGATGCATGGCTGATGAGAGGGAAGGGCAAGAAGGAATTTAAAACGGAAAACTACAGAGGAAAAAGGGGAAAAATATGGCACTGAGGACCAAATTGTCAGTAGGGTAGGCCTCCATTATCAGTATCCAACATTGGTCCTCTGGTCCACATTAAAACTGCATTCCTCATCAGGGACATGCTGGCCTTGGAATGAATGGCCTTGCTTTGTGGAACCCTCTAGAAAGAAGATGAAACACTTTCAGACAACTCTTCTAATGCAGTCTGTATAAGAAGTAAATGATAGTTTTTAGAGTACCTAGAGTTCATCTGCATTCCTTGGGACAGGTGTCTGTCTGGGGGAAGATACCTCACATTCATTCTCCCATTGTTGATTTGACTGGAACCTCTAAGATTCTGAGAAGAAAGGAAATGGCAGCAAACTATCTTATGCCAAGATCCTAATCCACAAGTGAAGCCAGCATCATGGGTGTGATACCTGTGAAACTGCAGAGAGCCTTGGGCTTAAGCAAGTCCTCAGCTTGTTTAATGCTCTGCTGTCATTGTCCTGCAGTTGTTTAAAATGTTTTGACAAGAGCCTCTACATTTTCATTTTTCACTGGGCCTTGGAGATTACATGCCCAGTCTTGTCTACAAGAATACTGACCATGAAACTAATCAGAAATGAAACATTTGGACCTTGCCCTAGATGATTAGGAAGAAGGAGAAATCTCTAGAAATATGGTTAAATGTAGTAGATGCTGTATGGTTTTATTATTACCGAGTCTTTAAAACTACTTAAAAATGTGAAGGAGAAAAGCAATGATTCTATACCAGAAACATCAAGTGCATAAAGGTACAGTTGAAGCCAAACTGGAATTTTGGCTAATTTCATCTCCTGTGATCATGTCATAACTTTAAGTGAAAGTTCAATATAATTTTTGGAAAGATCTTTATAATGCCTGCTATGGCACCTAACAACAACATATCAGATGGAGTGGGACAGCCTGTCTCTGTTTCTGCCATAGTCAAGTACTTCCTGATAAGAGAAGCTTCTGTGACAACCAATGGAAACATCTACGTTCACGCCCAGGTAGATTTGCCTTCTTATGTGATCTGGCCCTCTATGAGAAGGGGACTCTCAGAGAGGGACTTTGGTGTCACCAGTCACTGACAATTGTCTGCCTCATCTCCTGTCCCAGCTGAGGCTACAGCTGCTGCTGGGAGTCCCAGCCCAGCCCTCCATGATCATATCCTTCTCTATTATGTACAATTATCCTCCATGACTTTTAAGATAATGGCAGAGAGCAATGGCTTGGATCCAGATTTACTGATGCAATTTAATATGAACTTGTAAACAAGTAAACAGAGGGTTATATATGAGTGCACTGAAATCACCAGACTGAATTTGTCCATCTCTCTTTTTTTTCTTTTATTCTTACATTTAAGAAATGTAAGAAAATGTAAATGGCAAAGTCGTGAGTAATATCTCAGAGCCTATGACTCAGGAGGTAAAAGATAAAACAGCCATGTTTTCAGGTAGGCCACATGATGCTGTGTTTATATAGCACACATTTTTGCTTGTTTGATTTCAGCATTGTATCTAGAAAATATACTGTACACATTTATTTTCACAGATAGGGGTCTATTTTCTTTGCAGAACAGGTGCTTAACTTCCATTAGCATAAATGGAAATTATGCAAATCCAAGGAAGACAGAAGAGACCCCCTTTTATTATTTGCCTATCATTTTTGTTCTATTTAGCTTTCAAAAGTTACTTAAATAGACAGTGGTTGCATAACCATTTAAATTTTCTGAGATCTAAAATAAAAAATTAGCCTACCCCTTGAATAAGTTTTGAGAAATCTCCCAACTACCAGATGCAATCTCTTTTAGAGCTATAAGTCCCCATTCAATTCATTGAAATATAGGTATGATAACAACTCATATTAACTATAAATATAACCTAAAAAGTTTGAGGTACATTCTAATGAGTGTTTTAGAATACCCTTATAGAGAGCTGTTAATCATTGTTGGATTGTTTTTCAAATGATGTGTGAACGCACATATTTTAAAGAATTAAAAATAAAAATTCCTCACTGCCATAGTTTTTACTGAATAGCAAGCTTTTCTATATATATGGAGCTGATTTTAACAGCACATGGACCCGTGCATATAGAATTATTCACGTGTTCGGATGATTGATAGTCAGCCTATCTACCTGTCTTTCTATAAAACAGATGTTTTTTATAGAAAGCCCTCTGCCATTGTTAATGCTTCAGTGCTGTCACACAGATGCAGCTGTCATAAATATCCCCTAACGACTATGTTTGCTGCTTATCTGAATTAGTTAGAATGCTGTTTGTAGCTCTAGTTTTGAAAGAAGCAGTTTATCTTCCACCTCCTATTATTTCTTTTTCCATTAACCTCTTCCAGGGAAGATTTTGTTTTCAGTTGTGATAAATACATGTAGCTTTCAAATCTCTGATTATATTTTTTAGAGTAGTCAAATGATAAAATTCCAAAATCATTTTCAGCTTAAAGTGGGATTTGAAAAATAAATGATAACTTAAAAACTATGATTTGTGAGGTAGATAAATCTTATCACCCTAGCTTTATTTGTTTGGTATTCCATTGACTAGTTACCAATAAAATGTACATGAATCTTTAAACTCTTAACTTCAGTAGCACATAAATAGGTAATTTGGCATGACTATTTGGAGGGGGGTCAAAAGAATAACATTTATTTTATTACAAATATTAATAAATGCAACACATCTGACATTTGTAAATACATTTTAATGCCTTGAAAAACTCTTGGAAAGGAAAAACAGGTGAATATTAGAGATCAAATGTTACTGCTAAAAGAGCATAATGTGATTTTAAATGTCCATTTGAATATATTTTAAAGCTGAAATGAAAACTTGGACTCCAAAGTCTATTTTGAAGCTCAACAGTAAGAATGACCTATGTAATATACTTTAGAATGATGGCCAAGGAGTTACATGTAAGGACTATTAAAAAGTACTACAGCGTTTTCACAGGCAGCAATAGTAAAAGGAAAATGAGATTCTGGGAGCCCTTTCTCTTGTACCTTAAAGTAGCAGATCTTTGTAGTAACATCTGATAAACTGGAAATGCTGGAAGTTAAAAAGAGTTTGAGTGACAGAAAATAAACACTATACACTTATGGATTTTAAGTGGATTACTTTTAAGCGGTAATTGTTTGCTTTGTGGAACTATTTCATGGTTCCAGTAGGATAGAGTCTACATCTCAAAAGAAGCATGGGCCTTTGTATAAATAACTCTCCTCCTTGGGAAGAGCATATGCCAGAACACAAAATAAGAGGTTAAACTGAGATTTTGGGATTAATTCAAATGAGACTTCTTTAATGAGAAAGGACTGCATGTGAAGTCAGCCAGACTGATTGTAGTGCTTTCTGAAGGCTGTTGTCCCTTGCTGAAGATGAACTGGGTGCATGGCTGAGTGCTGGCAAACTCCAGAACAGCAGGGAAGAGCTGGTCTCAGTTTGGCCACGTCCACGTATGGATATCCCAAACACCCGTGTTTCTCCTTAAGGGCGTATTGCTAAAATGTGCTAGATTCTTGAAGGTCTTTGTAAGTGCTGGCTTATTCTTTGGTGGAGAAACAATATTAGTGTTTTCAGCTGATTCTAAACAGGTTCTTTGGTTTTCCCACCATGAAAGAGAAAAGACAAGCATAAATTCTTCCATGATGCCAAACATCTAGATAAAAGCTGAAAGTCCAAATACTTAGTTCTGTCAGTAACATCTAGATATTTGATAACACAGGAATAAAACACTGGGATTTTCAGATTTTGCCTTAATTTGTAGTGTTGTGGTCAATGCTCTGCAGTTAAAGAGCACAAAAGCATATTTGTATGGCAAATTCAGGGTGCTAATAAACATAATTATATAAAGGCAGCCACTTCGATATAATATATTAATTCAGTTCTTTGTCATAATTAATTATATGTATTTAAAAATAATTGGGGTAAAACATATTATTGTAATTTTAGTATTAACTTGATTTCTTCTGGGAAAAGTGCTTAATTTAGAAAGGAAAAGAAAAGGCACTATTAATTCCAATTAATGATATACTTACTCATTTTATAGTGAATGTAGTTAACAGTGGCTTCCATTTTGATAATTATACATGTAAAAGACCATGATTAGCCTAATTATTATATAAATAGTGTGCTTATTCAGGTAGCATAGGTTTATGAAAATGGACTTGTAGGATTAATATCTTTTCAAGCAATTTTTTTATGAATTGATGCAAAAATACTTATGACTTTATGTATTATGAGATGGTTGATTAAATGAAAAGCCCTCAGATCTAATTTTATAAAAACCCAAATTAATGTGTGTAAAATAATTTTGAATATTCAGTGCAATTCATATATCTTCATTTCAGTGATAAATGGTCTATGAATGTAAGCTTCCTGAAACAAGAACCAGTTTGTATAATTAATTGTCTTTATGATTCTTCTGCGGTTTCAAACTGTCATCTTCAATAACAGTTTGGATTCTGAAGCAGTCATTAATTATAGTGTTAATTTTTTATGGCTGACAAAATTGTGTTTAGTTTTAAAATTTCAAAACTGTTAAATTTTATCTTGAAAAATTGCCACTTAGAATGGTAGCCTCAGATACAGCTTTGAAAGCCCTGTGTGAAGTTGCTCCAATTACCTGTGAACCTAGATTAACACTGGGCTGTATAGAAAGGGTTGGTTATTTGTTTCTTACATGTGTACATGTGCTGTGATTGGTATATACAAAAGATAATATGTAATCAAACATCTGCGTATGTGTGTGTGCAAATGTTTATATACCTGGTAGGTTGGACTTGCAAAGTGAGAGAGTAAATGAATCATTAGATTCACTTTCAAGGAAAGTTTGCATGAGTTTTTGAGAATGTCAGCTATCAGAACATCTTTTTAAACTTTCAAACATGAATTATTTGTCATTTAAAGAATAGCCATACTTTTAACATTGTAGAAGAATTCTTGCACTTTTACTTTTTAAGTTAGTAAACAGATGCAACTGATTAGTGGCCCATTCTTAAGTTCTTTCTCCCATGACCAGCCAGTTGTTCCCCAATATTTAGATTAAATCTTTTTTTTTGTCTCAGCATTCAGTTGCCTTAGCTAGAAAGTATCATAAAGACTAGTCATCTTTTTTTATTTTAAAAAATTTCACATTAGCAACCCCTCTTTGACCTGTCACATTTACCAGAATTTTTCTAACTTTCGGGAGTGCCACGTCCACAGAAACATGCAAAGCAGATCCTTGACTATAGTCTATTAAAGCAGGTTAACCCAGTCTAGCAGTATCTCTGGCACATAACAGATAGTCAATAAATATTTGGTGCTAAATGAATGATTCATATGTGAAAATTTGGGGGAAAGTTAAGCAGAAGCTTCCTTGTGCAGAGTGTTCAGAATGCAGCCTCCAAGTTGGCTGCAGATTGATGGACAGGAAAGAATTTATTTAACTGTATTTGCACAGAAAAGCATATTTAGAGAATATATTTGGAAAGGAATACATACCCTTCTTCCTCAATCTTCATCCCAGTCTTCTACCCCTCTGGTGCTTTTAAAAGGGAGCAATTGGCCACTAGTGCAATGAAAGCCTAACAGTTGATTCAAACAGTTGTCAAACCACTGGAAAAATGCTTCCTTTTCATTTTGCTTTTTTTGGACACTATAGATATGGTAAATCATGAACTACATTATAAAAATACCTCTTTTGTGCCCAAACATTCAGTAGGAGGAAATGACATTTCTTTTATTACCTCAGTAAATGTTTTTAAGGTGTTTAGCAATAAGCTTTCTTTTCGTCAAAAGTGCTTAGATGCAGTGGTTGCTAGGAATTTACTAGAAAACCTACAGACAATAATATCAAGAAAATAAGGGCTATATGGTTAGTCAGCTAATATGACAGATTAGCTTGAGCAGCACATGCTTTTTCTTTTTCCTGATCCTTTGTGTTATGGAAAAAGAGGTAATTGAAGTTTAGAAAGTTTACTTTCCATCATCGCCTATCAGCCATGGTTTTCTGCATTTCTCTGTCTTTTGGACAGCGAAATAGATTGTTCCAAATAGTAGAAAAAGTAATAATGCTTAAAAGATTTCTGAACAAAGGAGGGTGATATTGTTTTCCTGCAAATACAAACAAGGACATCTTTAGGTCTTAGTGAATTAACTCTTTCTTCTTTGCCTATTTTTTTTTCTCCACAGGTAAAAACTTCAGAATTTTGGCATGCTTCCTAGAATGCTAAATTTTAGCATAAAGAATATAAGTGCTAATTTCTTTAGATAGTGTTTAAAATAAATTAATTTCCTTTATTTACTGGCTTGTTGAAATTGATATAGACCCATATTTGTTACGATTTACTTTGTCTTTTATGTCCTAACTTTCATTTCTTACCTTAATGAGGTGGTAATGGATTTTTTTTTAAAGTGTTGTTCTAAGAAACATGCAGTAAAAATAAACCACCTATTTAAAGATACAGGGAAGAGACCTTTTGGCAGAGGGGTCTTAAGCTTCACCAATGGATAAGGAGGGTTCCTTTAGGTGGGCTTTTCAGATGAAAAGAAATTCAAAAATAATCAAACACCATCTGAGTGGAATAGGTTGGAAAGCTGCTAAATTTCACAGAAATTTTAACCTAGTGGATGGTAATAGCCGACTCTACAGACCAGACGCTTGTGTGATTCTTACTTTCTTGACTTCTCTGAAGCTACTCTAAGGACTAAGTCATCACGCAGTCTATCCTTTTGTGGTGGAACATTGTAGTATATTTACACCCTCTGTATACTGCATTCTGGCTTGGAATTCTGGTCCGTGGTTTCATCCATTGTTAACAATGATGCTAGACTCTCCCAAGAGTTAAACACAGTGGAGCTGTATTTATGTGAAGCGGGTCTGCTTGGCCGTTCCAACGGCTGTTTCATTGCTTATTACCTCCCACTTTGCTCCCATCTGTGTGTGTGGCAAAGGGAATTGTCCTTAAAAATATAGGCCTCCTCTGAACACAAATGTGTATTTGTGTACCAGTAAGTCAATAATCTCCTGACTTTGGGTGCCATTAATAATTATACTTTTTAAAAACCTGTTAGAGCTTAAAAGGGTTTATCTGCCATTCTATAGAAACTGATGTATGCTTCCACAGTTTCTGTAAATGTATTAAAAAATATTGTGAATTAAAGTGGAAGGCAATTTGTATGATACCTTTTTAACAGAAAAATTTAATGTTTAGGTTATTACAGAAGATAAATTTGTTGTGAATGTGTTCAGAATCAATGGTTAACATAATAGTCCCAAAGACTATTTTTTTAACAACTCCATTTAACTGAAAGATTACAAAGATGCAGATGAACCACACATCCAAGGACTATTTATCTTGAAACCTAGAGTCCTACTTGCTTAATTTGTTTGCCATGATTAATGTATCTGAGAAACCAAACCAAAATTACTGAATACTTTTCTAATGTCTTAATTATCCAAGATTTTTAAATTACCCTGCTTTTACCCTAAGCAGTGCCTGAGATAGATATTTTACCATAAAAATATTCAAAGGCTGGTAGGAGTTACTGCAGATAATGCAGCTATTTAAAATTAGTTGCTGGGTACTATAAACCCTTAAAAATTACTAAAAAATGAGGTAGATTGGACTGAGGACTGCTCAAAATGGTTAGCTATGTGCTTATAAAAAGGGACACATGAATGACATTTGTGTATTTAACCCCAGTTATAAAAAGTCACTTGATTTTTATGACCGCATGTTCGGTGGTTACCAAGCCTTAAAACTTGAGGGGAAAAATGTAGTATATTGTAGAAACTGCCATAACAAGGGAATAACTGGACTGACATGTATTGGTCATATGTGAAAAATAAAAATGTATGTAAATGAGTATATGTGTGTATATACACACTAATAAGGAATACTTAAATTCTCTTGTGATCTGTAAAAAACTTACCTTGCACCTAGCCCATGAAAGTTAGCTATTATTAAAAGAATGGCTATTTAGAAAATCATTTGTGTTGACTTTTTAAGAAATAAAATGTGATCAAATGTAAACTTCAAAAAAAATGTGGCTCCACAAAATGAAAAGAAGAAAATGAGAGAAAAAAGAAAAGGACAAAATCCAGAAAGTAAGAATAACTTACTTGAGAGGGGAATAAACATTAAGAAGGAAAAATAAGAGCCATACACTGTGGCACTTATCTGTAACCCAGTAACTCAGGAGGCTGAGGCAGGATTGCAAGTTTGAGGTCAGAGGCAGCCTACGCAATTTAGTGAGACCCTGTCTCAAAAGAAAAACTAAAAAGGGGGCTCGGGAGACAGCTCAGTTTTAGAGCACTTGCCTAGCATATGCAAGGCCCTGGGTTCAAACTTACACACACACACACACACACACACACACACACACAGACACACACACACACACACACCTGGTACTGTTAAAAAAAAAGAAAGAAAGAAAGAAAGAAAAGAAAAGAACATCATTTATTCAATATTTACAACCTGCCAAGCACTGTGCTAAGCTCATCCTGGTTTTTGTCTTAATACTTACAACAGTCCTAGCAGAGAGGTGTTTTAATTCCTTTCAACAAATGAGGAAGATCAGATGTTTCCTAACTACACAGCAAGACACATAGCAAGTAAGTGGCAAAATTGGGAAAGAAACCATGATCTGGCTGCTATCCAAGGTGGAAAAAAAGCCATTGCTTTGTTCTCAAAAGCTAGTTACTTTGCGATCTGTGCCTTCCTTTCGGTGCCCTTGATTCTAAGGCATGACACCCAGTGGTCAGACTGGTGAGTCACAAGGGTAGGGTGGGTCAAGTCCAGAGGCAGCCACTGGACTCAGCCAGAGAGGAGGGCACAGCACAGAGCCATGGTGGAGTGCCAGAAGCAGGACGGGCGTGGGAGATGCCACAGTGATCCATTTTTATGAGGTTTCCATTTTTGCACTTGGACTTCTTATTTCTGACCTTTTGTCTCCCAAGAACTTTAGAATCTTGTAGCAGGTGATCAAAAGCCATCACCTGCCTGCCATTCTGTTGTGGAATGCCAGCATTTCTTAAAGGGTAGAGCTTTTGATTGCTCCACTCCTACACGTGAAAGTTACATGGTCTTTAGTAAGTCATTTAGCTCCCTGGTACTTCCCTTTTCTACCAAGTAAAGACAGGTTTACACCCTGTTCTTTAACATCCTCATAGCAATCAGAATTAATTCTTAAAAAACATTTTTTTAAACCAGAAAAAAATGCTGTACAATTGATATGTATGCTACTTCCATATCATTTTTAGGAATCTGATTCATCCGAGTAACAATTTAAAGAAAAAGAATGCGTGACTATTGCATGCTGGATTCATAGAACTTCTTCGCTTAGATTCCCTTTCTCATCCTCTCTACACCTCTGTTGATAAATGGTCAGACATCATCATCCCCATTTTACAATTGAGGCAATGAGAGGTTAAGTGCTTGGCTATTGCCAGCAACAGAGATGAGAGCAGGACTTGAGTCTCCTGTCCAAATCTGTGGTTCATTTTCCCTTGTCCTTATGGCCAAATTGCTATCTCAGTAAGTACCTTTGGCCTTCAGTCCCTTGGCTGTAAAAATAGGGTCATACCATATCTACAAATGGTGGTCGCTCTTAGAACTAAGATTTTATTATCTGAGGAATCAGAGCCCTAAGTGCTTTGTGCATTAAGATGCTTTATATGTTCAGAAAAAAAAAAGAAAACAGTCATCTATCAGGAAGTGGACTGATTATTGGTGAATTCTATTCTAAGAAGCAGTGGGAAAATATGAGTCATCCCTGACCTCTGATATGACTGCAACAGATGAATCTGAAGGCATAAAATGTTTCCAGATCCACTTTGATTCTGAATAATACTGGACAATTTTTACAAGTCCTTCTTTATGTTGTTCCTTTGATTTAAATACCTGTTATTTTCTTCTTTCTGCTTCTCATATATTTTTAATTGATTGCAATTGTTCATCACCATTAGAAATGTGAACATTTTTCCTATCATAGATGACAGTTGTTTAGAAATTTTTCAAAACTATTAATTTTGGGGGGATCCACAGTGATGCTCTGATGATGTAGATTTCACCTTTCATGCCTTGATAGCACCTTGAAGAGAGGCTGAAACAATATCATTAGCATCTCATTTGCCTCCCTGATACTTACTTGATATAAAACAGATGTCAAGAAATGTTGTAGTTGTCACTGTAAGAAGGGACATTTTAGGCTTTTCACCTTTTGAACATCAGTGAAGTTTTTAAAGAATCTATGCCAGTATTCATACATTTTGAAATACAAAAACAACATAATTAAATTTACATCTATTTCATAGTTATCATATTCCAAGTTATCATATACCATTGTATATTTAATTCAGTGCCTGTCATATAATTAGTGCTTGATCAGTGCTGACTGACAATGAGGTAAATTTATATGTTGGGTAGGGACAAAGAGCAGTCTCATTTTTTAACATGAGCCAAGATTTTTTTCCTATGTAATGATTAAGGTATGATTGGATTAAACGTTTCTTAGGGAAAGGCTCAAGTGCATTTGTGCCTTGGAACCGCCTTTATAGCCACCACCACCACCACTACCTGCCTTTTTGCAGTACTTGGGAGTTGAACCCAGGGCCATGAACATGTGCTCTACCATTGATCTGCACCCCCAGCCCATTTTTTATTTTTTATTTTGAGTCAGGGTCTCTCTAAATTATGCAGGCTACTTCTGGTCTCTCACTCCCGATACTCATGCCTCCGCCTCCCGAGTCCCTGGGATTATAGGCATGTGCAACCGTGCCTGGCCTTTCTCGCCCTTTCTAATCAGATAGTATCTGAAGAGTCAGGAACTGCCAAGGGTGAGGATAGCTCTGCCCAAACAGATTTTGTTTACAGCCATAGATGTAAAATGACAAGAATGGCCGTCTTGTTTGTTAGGACACCTCTTTGGTCTTACCTACAAGCAATTTAAATGCCAAAAATTATTACTTTGGGTGTGGAAATAGCCTGTGAATACACATTTCATGCATTCAAGCTAAGATTATACTTAAAGTGCTTCCTGATGGTGATATTTAATTCTAAAAGTGGAGCAGTCTGTAGTTCACCTCCTAAAAATCTAACATTACAATCATGTTGGGTTATTTTTATAGTGAACTAGATGTAAACACCTTAGAGGATGAGGTAGGTAAATTTATTTCAAGTTTCTAGAAGCTATTGTGTTTCCATCATGTTCTGCTCCAGAATTTTGTTGTGTGAACAAAGCAAACTAATATTTCTGCAAAATTTACTTTGTTCTCAAGAGGAAAAGACATGGTAGAACAAATTTGCTCAAAAAACAAACTTCTGATATTTTGCCAAGCTACACATAACTTTAGTAGACCACAGAGAGGACAAGATATGTTCAAATCCTATGAAAACTTTTGTGAAGATGTATTTAAGGGCATGTATTGGTATTCTGGTGATGTTAGCCTCACCCCAATGGAAGAGGTAAAATATAATTTGATGGCTATGTTGGTTTGGCTTAGCAGAAAGTTAAATTTGATAAAATTCATTTCTGAGATGTTAGATGTGCAATTTTATATAACATAAGTGGCATTCAGTTCTGTCCCAAATGGTATCTGGGCACATATTCAAACCTCAATGTTCCGTAATCTTTATTAGGGTCATTTTTAAAGTCTTGCCATTACTACTACATGAAACTATGTAGGCATATTTACCTATTTTCTTGTTTTAGCGTATAATTTCTGTACATTTCTATCCATAAAACATTACATAGGGCATTGTTTATTAATTTATATTTTTTTCTGTGTTAATCAATAATATGTTCTGTGTTAACCAGTTTTATGTTCACAAGCATACTTAGCTCTTTTTGAGCAATAGGCTATGTGTATTGGGTAAGACTAGCTTTTTTCCCAGTATTTAAAGTTATATGAAAATATGGGGTACTTTAGCTCTGTTTTTACCTTCTATGAGAAAGGGTTAGAAATGTATTATCACAAGTGGGGTTTTGTCCCTCAGTGGGCTTTTGTGGTTTTCTTGGAAGGACTTGGTCAGGTATCAGAGAAGAATAGTGGATCCCTTCTTTCATATAAACAATACCAACGCTTGGCTGCTTATACTTTTGGTTAGCTCTTTTGTATGCTTTATTTGGGGGGCCTCCTTTCCCCAGTCAGTATCACCTAAAATTGAAAACAAAAATGAAAAACACTGAAATGTAGGAAAAGAGCTCAAAGTAGTAAAAATGGTCTGAGGAAAGGGATAACATGTCATTTAATATTAATGTGAATTTGTGTCATTGCTGAAAAGGAAATCTTGATTCATTTCAACAACTAAAGAAGTATTTAACTATTCAAAAATGGATTCATGTGGCTAAAAGAGAATTTTCACTGGTATGGTATTTCTCAAAATAAGTCAGAGAACTTACTTCCCCCCACCTGTATATTATTTCCAGAATTATATTCTTGAAACATTTAACCTTAATCCTAGAACACGAATTTAAGGACATACTTTAGAGAATGATGTTGCCACTCTCCAATAAGTTTTCTCGGACAGATAGTATCTGAGAATTTCATTCCTTATAATAAAAACTTAAAGTTCTAGTCATCTGGCTCTATAGAGTGGGTTATTTTCCAGCTGTAGAGGTGATCTAAGTGCTTAGATTTATTTGCTTCCTCTTTTTTATTTTTTAAAATGTGTATCATTTGGGATGAATGTGTCCTTAATGTTTTTGAAAGATGTGGATCACATGTGTAGTACTAGTATGTAGGTGGTTTGATTATACCATCTTATACAGTAAAATTCCAAGAAAATGACTGTAATGTCTAAATCAATTTTATTGTATATGAAATCCTTCAGACTTCCACTCAATCCCATTTTTCATCTTCAAATAATTTTCTTTTCTATTTCAAACACTTGCCTGATATCTTTAAGCAATTCATTTCTGGGTGCTATGTAGAGAACCCATTATATTTTAAAAGAGCTAATAAAAATTCGTATGTACAATTCCTATGGTGGGGGTTTAATTTCTCCTTCCTGAACTGTATACAGTAGAAGGTATTCTTTGGAAAATTGTATAAATCTCTCTTTTTGTCAAATCACTGTAACATACCTGCTAAGGATCCAGATGCTAGACCCAAATTACACTGGCAGAGATATTTGCTAGCTGTGTGACCTTGGCAAGACTGTTTAATTTTTCTGTGCCTCAATTTCTTCTTCTGTGAAATGGAAATATGTTACTTTAAACATGTAGGATAAAATTATGCTACATAGTATGGTTGTGAGGAATGAGTTTATATAAAGCACTTACATCAGAGTTCTTGGTAAATGCTAGTATTACAGTTATTCACAGTTATCAAATATGTCTTCCTGGAAAAGCTCAAGCATTACTTCATGGTAGGGAAATTTCTGTGTATATGTAAGCTATTCTTTTGCCATGCATATTGACACATTAATGACACTTTACAAAAGGGATCAATAGCATTGATTAGAAAGAAAATATCACAGTAATTTTGAGTTATTGGCTAATAATATACTTTTTATTTGCTAGGTTCACTATAAGTCTGACCTTCTAAGGAAGAATTTTCATTACTAAAAGTGCTTTCATGTAGCTGCTGGACTTGTATATTTAACATAAGTTTTTAAAACCTACAGTCATACCACTGTGGCATCCAATCCCGTCAGATGACAGAACCTAAGCAGGGTTAGGTCTGGTTGGTACTTGGATGGGAGACCGTCTGGGAACAGCATGTGCTATAGGCCTGGGAGAAGGACCTGGCAACCCACCCCCAAAAACCAATCAGCCATAACCCTATGAATAGCAGAGAAGCACTGACAATAGTGTTTTGCCGTTGTATGTAGGGTTGCTATGAGTGGGATACCGACCCAACAGCACCTGACAACAAGAAGTTTTTAAAAGTTTGATAAATTCCGTGTGTCATTTTGCTTCTGAGAGTGGCATTATTCTCTCAATTGTTAGTTTAAGAGCCATACTTTGGGTTCTCCTTGATTCAAGGAAGAATATTTGGTTTCCTTTACATTCTAAGGGAAATGTCTGCTTTGGGAGGAGCCACCACTTGGGCTGTGAGACTTGCGGATGTAGAGGATATCTTGCTCATCATTTCTCCATTAATTTGCTTTGCAGCTTGCAGTTCCCCACAATGATGAATGGACACGATTTGCCAGGACCCTCGTGGAGATTCGTGCCAACAGAGCTGATAGTGAGGAGGAAGGCACGGTTGAATTATCTGCCTAGAGGAAATGAACCACCCAGCTGCAGCCCCTGTCCTCCTGTGCTGAAGCTCAGAGTCTGCAATCAAACCCTGTTCAAACTATGTTCAAACTATGTTCAATGTCCATTCAGTATTAGTATTGCTGTGACATTTTGAGTGCCGTATTGTGCCAGCATTGTTCCAAGTGTCACAAATGTACCCTGCCATGCTTCCCACCAACCTAAAATCCACCAGAACATTTCTATCTTTATATTTCTGTCTCAAAAGTAAAGGAGGGGGACCTTTATGGGTTTAGTTTTTGCCTTTTAACCACTTAGTAGCTGTATTTAATAGCTGGAAACCTCTGGTTAAATTTGTGCTTACATGTACTTCTGGCATAGTCTCCTATTAAATCCATATGAAGCCAGATATGATTGGGTGCAGATGTGGTGTGCCTCATGATATGGTACAGGGCCAAAGACTTGAGATGGGGTGTTTTACATGGTGACTCACATTATGAATGGATTTACTAGAAGAACATTGCTGCTCCTTATTTATTGTAGTGTGCTGCATGGAACATATTTATTTGAAGCATTAAAATAAACGATCCTAGAGCATGTGCATAATGAGAGGACTGTATTCTCTCTGCTGCTGTTGAGGTTATGTTAAGTTCCAAATAACAATTATAGTATGCCAGTTTCACTGAGAACATGAAGTCTTTAGAGGTTTGTTGCAGTGAACAGAATGAATTTTAATGCCTATTATTTCTAGGTACTTTAACAATATTTCAAATATAGTTGACCACTGATACTTGTCATTCAAACTAACATAGCCAACAAAAGCCTGTGGTTCCTAAATATGACACCAGTATTGCCAATAAAATGTTCCAAACCAGGTTTGCACTCATGTGGGTAAATCCTTTGCTTGGGGAAAACCTGACTTGAATTCTGCTTTGACCAGGGGTGGAAGAGTTACATTAGGGCCATGTCAAAGATTAAACATGAATTTATAGGCAGCCAACCTGATGAACTTAAATCAAGACTTCTATTTTTATTTTTATGAGGCAACATGTGGTTTCTTGGGGGAAGGATCTCCATTGCCTCTCTCACCATAGCCACCTAGGGTAAATAGTGGAATAAGAAAGATGTGTTAAGATGAACAAACACCAAATGCTTTACACATTTCTGTTTCTAAGTTCACACTAGAAATGATGCATACTACTATTAAACTAGGGAATATGCCCATAAACAATTATGATATTTTTCTCAAAAGGCCATTTCATGCCTAGAAAAGATGAAAATAAATACTGGTTAAGTCATGAAAAACATCTGAAGACAGAGTTTTCAGCTTTTTAGGAAAAAGAAAATTTCATTGTCATTTTGTTGGTAGGGATTTCTTTAATGAAGACTTCCTTTGTATTTATTTATTTAGTTAGTTATTTTTGTGGTGGCAGGGTTCAAACCCAGTGCTTGTGCGTACTGGGAAAACGTTCTGCCACTGAGCTATTAGGCAGGACCTGTTACACAATGGGGACTGCCTACAAGATGGTACTTTCTTCTTCCCACAATGCCCCAGCCCTCAAAAGCCTGCCAAAGCCCACCAGGACCTGGCTTAAATCTGTCCCAGAACCCAGCAACTGATGACTACTTTCTTTTCCCTCCTATAGCCTGTCAGAACCCTGCACACACCCTCTTTCTACCTATCCCCATAGGTGAGGACAGCTACCCCTCGCCTTTTCCCGCCTACAGCCCATAAAAACCTGGCAATTTCCTCCCCCAGCTGCTGTTCTCCTCTCTGATAGCGGTGGCAGCTTCTGCTCAATAAACACCTGATAGAGTTTATGTGGGCTGGGATTTAGCTTAGTGGGTAGAGCACTGCGCTGCAGTCTCTGAGGTCCCAAGTTCAATTCCCAGCACCGCAAAAATGGGAGAAGGCCCTGGCAATCCACTCCCAAGGCCTGAAACAGCCATTAAAAACCCTATGAGGGTCGCTATGAGTTGGATACCGACTCGATGGCACCTAACAGCAACAACAAAGAGTTTATGTGTTTCCACCTCCTACCTGACATAATGGTGCAGACACCTGGGAAGGCCCAAACAGGATTAGTGATGATCCTCCCTCCATACTCTGGGGTTGATTGGCCTCCTGGTCAACCTCCTGGACCTTGCTGCCAGACTGTAAACTCAGCAGGGCCCTCTGCCTTTGCCATTTCTGACTACCTCATCCACATTGGCCAATCTTTGAGCTGAGTTGTTGGAGCCCCTCTACTTTGATCCTCTGTTTTGTACCCGTTCAACAAAATCCCAGCATTGGGTAGGGCAGATCTCTCTCCTACTGGAGGAGCCACTGTCTCCCAACAGAACCTAGGAAACTGATTTTTTTCTGTAATCAAGCCTAGCTGCATTACAGGCTCAATAATGAGTCGTATTGGCCAGAAAATGGAACATTTGGTCCTAATATTCTCTGGGATCTTCAAAACTTTTGTAAACAAGGCTGGGCACAGTGGCGCATGCCTGTAATCCCAGCGGCTCGAGAGGCAGAAGCGGGAGGATCAAAAGTTCCAGACTGGAGGCAGTCTGCGTAATTTAGCAAGACCCTGTCGCAAAAACTGGGAAAAAAAAAAAAAAAAAAAAAAGGGCTGGGGATGCAGCTCAGTGGTCCAGCACTTGCAAAGCATGCAGACGCAAGGCCCTGGTTTCAACCCCCAGTACCGGGGGAAAAAAAAAAAAACTTTGTAAACAAATGGCAAATGGTTGGAGGTCCTCTGCATTCAGGCCTTTTCCTATCTCTGTTCTCACCCTTCTCTATGCCAGTCTTGCTCTACCTCTCAAATCCTTTTAGCTCATTCTTCCTCCCCTGCTTCCTCAAAAGATTCTGATCAAACTTCCAATATGGATGAATTTGATCCCTCAGACTGCTCTGCCCTTCCTGCACCTCCTCCTCCTCCTTACAACCCCACCTGTCCTCCCTCTTCTGATCCCAACATTCCAAGCTCTCCTCCCTTGCCTCCATACAATCCCCACCTACTCCTCTAATCTCCTCTAACTCCTCCCTCTCTCCCAGAATTTTAATCCCCATTTCTCCCAACCCACCTTCATCTCCTTGTATGCAGTCTAGATAACCAACTTTACCACCCCCTATCCCTACTGCCCAACTACAACTACCTCTCCCAGAGGTGGCAGGTCCCAAGGGTGTTATCTATGTTCATGTTCCCTTCTCCTTTGCTGATCTGTCTCAGATTGGAAAACATCTTGGCCCCTTCTCTTCTGAGCCAGACAATTATATAAAAGAATTGTGTCCTGTCTCTCAAGCCCATGACATAACTTGGAGAGATATTTACACCATTCTCTCCACTACCTTCTCTCCAAAGGAGAGGCAGAGGGTTTGGAAGGCAGCACAGGCAGCAGAAGACAACTTTCATGCAACACGCCCCACTAAATTAGTACACATTCAGGCAATCCAGACGTCCAGCCAAACTGGACATATCAGGAAGGAGATCCCGGTCGAGCTCTTAGGGACCACATGATTATTTGTCTCATAGACGGCCTAAAGAACATTTCCCAAAAATGGTCAGTTATGATAAAGTTAGGGAGATCGCCCAAAACCCAGGGAAAAATCCAGCCTAATTCTTTTCTCTCGCCTGAGATGACTTAACAACACCTAATAACAACAACAATTGAGGCACTACAAAAGTTTACTTTATAACCCAGTCAGCTCCTGAGATCAGGAAAAAATAATAATAATAATAAGAGGAGGGACCACAGGCTAATCAGGCCTATTAAATGTAGCCTTCAAGGTATTTAATAATTGAGAGGAACAGGCAAAATAAGACCAATTAAACAGAGACAAAGACCAACAAAAATTGGCCAATTACCAGGTGCTGGCAGCTCCCTTACAAGGAAAAGCACCCACACCACAAGGGAAACATCCCTCCAACCATGAGGGTCCACCGGGCAAATGTTTCAAATGCAGACACCCAGGACACTGGGCATGAGAATGCCCAAACCCAAGGCCTCCTCTTGGCCCCTGCCTGAACTGTAAATAGTGGGGACACGGGAAGATCGATTGTCCTCTTTGGCAGAATGGTAGGAGGCCAAACCCCACCTCAGCCCCAAACGCCACAGTTGGAGCCCACTCTGTCACAATTCTTACGGTTGGCTGCTGAAGAGGACTGACGGTGCCTGGGATCGCCATCGCCTCCACGGACATCACCAACAAACCCAGGGTAACTGTCAGCATCTCAGGTAAGCCTATTTCATTTCAACTTGACACGGGGATCACATTTTCAGCTTTAACAACATATAGAGGACCCACAATCCCATCACAGGTTACTATCGTAGAAGTTAATGGAATTCCTACCCAACCAAGAACCACCTTCCCCTTAACATGCTCCTTCCTAGAAACTACATTCTTGCAATTTCTTGATCATGCTGATCTGTCCCACTCCTATCTTAAGGAAAGACATCTTGTTGAAATTTAAGACTTCCATCTATTTCCATCTCATTTTCACCAATATGCTGCTGATTCAGACTGCTTCCAGTCCCTCTCCCATTTCCCTCAGCCTACCACAATTACGGGTGCATCCCTTAGTCTGGGATACCTCCTCTCCTTCCATTGCCTCCCACCATATTCCCATTAAAGCCACCCTAAAGGACCCCTTCCAATTTCCCAAGGTCCCACAATACCCTATTCCCCTAAAATACCTCTGGGCCTAATACCTCTTATATCCAGCCTCCTCACTAAAGGTCTCACTCACCCTGCCCACTCTCCCTACAATGCTCCCATTCTACCTGTTCTCAAACCAAATGGGTCCTACTGACTGGTTCATGACCACATAGCCGTTAATACTGTGGGGTCCTTATACATCCTGTTGTCCCCAATCTTTATACTTTTGCTATCTCATATCCTAGTCTCTTCTTCATTCTTTACTTTTCTTGATCTCAAAGATGCCTTCTTCATCACACCTCTCTATCCCACCTCCCAAGATCTTTTCATGTTTACCTGGAAAGACCCCAACACCCATCACTCCCAATAGTACACTTGGACAGTGTTTCCGCAGGGCTTTAGAGATAGCCCTCAACCATTCGGTCAGGCATTGGCCTCCAACCTAGCTAATCTAAATCTCCAGCCTTCCTCTTTACTTCAATGTGTAGATGATCTTCTTTGCAGTCCTACCTTACAACTCTCCCAGATACATACTTCTTCCCTCTTAAACTTCTTAACCCAATATGGAAACTGTATTTCATGCAACAAAGCTCAGCTCTCCTTACTGTCTGTTATCCATGTAGGGGTTAAAATCTTGTCTCACAAATGGGAGATAACTATAGATAGAAAACAACATATTCACGATTTCCCAATACCTACCTCAAAAGAAGAGGTTCTCTCCTTTCTGAGATTGGGATACCTCTGTCTATGGATTTCCAATTTCAGCCTTCTGGCAAAACCTCTCTATAAGGCAGCTAAGGGGGTTCCCTTGGAGCCGTTAGAGCCAATGTGCCCTGTTAAGAGTTCTTTTCTCCAACTCCAACCTGCCACACCATCGGCTTCTGCTCTCTCTTCCAGACCTACAAAAACACTTCATCCTTTTTGTTGCCAAGCTGTCAGGATTAGCTTTGGGAGCTCTGGAACAAACCACTGAGGGACATTTTGGCCCAGTGTCCTACCTCTTAAAACAGCTAGATCCCACCACAAGGGGTTGGCCCCCCTCCTCTGAGTACTGAGAGCAGCTGCTTCCCTGGCCCTAGAGAGCAACAAATTAACTCTTGGGCAACCCACACTCAGAGTCACCCCATCATCTCCAAGACCTTCTCATACACCACAGCCTCTCAAATTTATCACCCTCTTGCCTTCAGTCCTTCCATGCTACTTTTCTGGAAAACCCTGCATTCACTCTCTACTCCTGCTCTCCTTTAAATCTGGCTACTTTACTTCTTCAATGTCCCTCTACTTCTCTAGCTCACTCATGTACCGAAACCTTAGACAATCCACTCCCACCATTACCCAATGTGTCCTCAAACCCCATTCCGGATCCAAACTTTTATCTGGTTCATTGATGATAGTTCTTCCCCATCCTCCACCCCAGGATGGTGCCATGCAGGATATGCAATAGTCTCTCTGAGACTATTGAGACCTGTCTACTTCCCCCTGATACTACTTCCTAAAAGGTAGAATTTATTGCCCTAACTACACCCCTCACTCTAGCTTAAGAAGAAAAAGGCAACATATATACAGACTCGAAATACATTCACCATATCCTACATTCACATTCAACAATGTGGCAGGAACACAGCTTCATGTCCACTAAGGGAACCCCCACCATAAATGGATCTCTCATTAGAAACCTCCTCCAGGCAGCCACACTCCCAACTATGATAGGTGTTATCCACTGCAAGGGACACCAACCCACCATCAACACCATAGCCCAAGGAAACCACAAGGCAGATCAGACTGTCCACCAGGCTGTTCAACAAGCTACCTATACAAAAATGATAGCCATACCTCCTATGGATCTACAATACACCCCTCAAGAGGTTGTTGTTAGGTGCCGTCGAGTCGGTATCCAACTCATAGCGACCCTCTGTACAACAGGGGAAACACTATTGTCAGTGCTTCTCTGATGTTCATAGGGTTTTCAATGGCAGATTGATTTTTGGGTGGGGGTTGCCAGGTCCTTCTCCCAAGCCTACAGCTTCTGGTGTTCCCAGGCGGTCTCCCATCCAGGTACTAACCAGGCCCAACCCTGCTTAGCTTAGGAGATCTCATGGGATCGGATGCCACAGGGCTACGGCTGCAGGCCTCAAGAGGTCATCAAATACAAAAAGAAGAGAGCAATCCAATCAGGATCATGGCTAATCCTAAATGGACACCATATCATCCCTGATGCATAAATTACATCAGTTCACACCAATATACCTAATTCCTTACACAAAGGAGCACAACCTCTCCTCCACCTAATCAGCTCATCTCTATATCTATCTCTCACAAGTCAAATACAGCAGATAACCCATTCCTGTCAGATTCACTCCACAATTTCTCCCCACGGGGGTCTCATGCCATCATTTTCCCCTACTCATCAAGCTAGGGGACAAACTCCCTGGAGAAGACTGGCAAATAGACTTTACCCATATACCCCTGATTTAAAAAACTAAATACTTCCTAACACTTGTGAACACATTTTCAGTCTGGATAGAGGTTTTCTCCAGTGCCACTGAGGGAGCATCTACAGTATCCCAAGCTCTCCTCACTGATATAATTCCTCACCTTAGCTTACTCCGATTCCTTTAGTCTGACAATAGGCCTGCATTCCTTTCACAAATTACCCAACAGGTGGTGGAGATTTTAAGTATTAAATGGAGGTTCCACATTCTTTATCACCCTCAATCATCAGGGAAAGTAGAACGAGCAAATGCTCTCATCAAGTCTCATCTATCAAAACTCTCTCTAGAACTACAAACTTCATGGACCACACTCCTCCCTTTAGTCCTCATGCACCTCCAGGCAGCTCCTCGCAAGCCTGTAAATCTGAGTCCATTCGAACTAGTATACAGGAGTCCTTTCATCCTTCAGAAACTACCCACATCCTCTTGCAGACTACATCCCAACTTTAAATCCCACCTGCCATCTTCTCCATTCTTTGCCAACCATTGTTTGCCTGCCTCATCACTCTTAGATACTCACCAGTCACTTGTCTCCCCAGGCAACCAAGTTTATCTTAAGATCCTACATTCCAAATCTTTGCTACTCAAATGGGAAGGCCCACTCATGGTGGTCTTAACAACCCCTATTGCAGTTAACCTCATGGGAAAAAACCCATGGTACCATCTATCTAAGATAAAAAAGGCCTCCTCTCCACTTCCTCCTGAGGTACTCAAACAACTTAACCAACCTCTTCGATACTCCTCTCTCGTGACAGGACTGACAAAACTCAAACTCTCCCACACCCAGAGGAGGAGGAAGATATGAACTAATGCTATTTCATGATTGTGCCCCTTGCTTTTTGCCCCTTACATGCACCTTTCAGGAAGATCTCTCATGGTTCCCTTCCCTTCCTGATCTGGCAGATTCTATTTTAACCTGGATTTATGGCTGTTTCTTTCCTGGAAGTCTTTAAGATTTTAGCCCCCTAGAAACTACTCTCTATGAATTTCTCCTCCTCTGCTGTCTCCTCTTCCCTTAATAGTCTAAATCTTGTCCCCTCTTCAAAGAGGCACCCTCCATTGTTATTAGCCAGCCAACCCTATTCCTAAAACTAAATCCCAGGGAGACTCAGACATGCCTTTCTCCCTGTTGCCCTACTCCCAGGGCCAACTCAGAACCCTCACTATCCTGTTTGCTGTTGGACTTTGGGAAGTAGCCCCAAGCACTGGAAGTATCCTGATAAACTCTTATTCCTGTTCCTGTATTTCAGCCTCGTCTTAGCCTACCCGCCTTGACTTGTATTCACTAACAACATCACATTCAGTGCCTTCCTCCCTATATCACCCTCCATTTTACTCCTAGATTCCAGCCCCCCCATCTCATCATGGACCCTTTAACTCTTTTCTGGATCCTATTAATAATATCTACCATTCTTTCCTCAAGTCAGGATTGTTGGGAGCTCCAGATAAAACAAACATGAGGGTATCACGGCATAATCAATAAGACAATCTGGGGTGGATCTAGTCCATGAATCCTCCTCCAGTTTGATGCCTGTGGAGTTCTTCATCCCAGCTCCTGGTGGTCCAACTGCCTTTCCCTAGATAGGAAAGAGAATATGCCACCAAACATAAATAACTTTGCTATAAGTACAGACAGACTGGGGACTGTGATACTGTAAGTTAGTTCTACTGCCTTTACTGGCCCTACGGGATGGTTCACTCAGGTAATCTTAAATCCAAACTAGTTAACCTCAGAGCTCCCCCAAATTGTAAAAGAGGAGGCTGTAACCCAGTCCAACTAAACCTATCAGATCCCACAGACTCTGGCTGGGCTCAAGGCCAGCCAGCTGGTATCAGATGGCCAGGGGGAAAAGACCAGGGGTGGGGGCATCATAACCATACTCAAAGCTTATATCAACCCCACCATACCCAAAGACCCTCTGCAAACTGTGGTAGACATCATTAACAAAACTATGAGCCACCTCCAATCTAATCCTACCTCTAGCTTTCTCACCTCACCTTCTCCCTCCTAAACAATACCAACCCTTCACTTCTGCCTGCTGGGTTTGCCTCTCCCTATGCAGAACTTCTTTAATGGCCACACCTCTTCCCTTGTCTTGGGCACAAAACATCTCAACCTACAAAAGCAAAATGCTCCTTAACCCCCCTATATCTGACGTCTCCCTTCTCCCCATGGACTCTATACTTTTATTAAAAAACCACTCCAACAACATAACCTCACCCTTTCTTTCTGCTGCCTCCAATAATACCCTTCCTCCTCCAGGCTCTTGCACCCTCTCAAGCATATGTTTTCTCTGTGGAAAGACAGCCTTACACTGCCTTCCCTTCTATATCTCCTCTTCCAACCTCTCCTGCATCTAAATGTTCCTTACTCCTAGTTTTACTGTCCACACAAATGGGAAACTCTTAACAGCAATAATCTTCTCTTCTCCTCTTCATCTCTGTTATAAAGGTGCCCTCCTTCCCATCCTGGTCGGGATGGGGTGGTGGCAGTAACAGGGACAGCCATAGTCGGTATATCTACTTCTGTTCATTTCTACCATAAGATCTCAGAAGAACTAAGTCAAGACATAGACTGTATCATGATGGCCCTTGACACCCTTCAGAGCCAGATCACCTTTCCAGTGGTGGCACTCTCCAAAATCCCCTAGTCCTAGCCGTACTTACATCAGAAAAAGGAGGAAGCTGCTTATTTTGGGGAGAAGAATGTTATTTCCTTAATTAATCAGGTATAGTCAAAGACAAGATATCCCAGCTCCAGGAGAGGATAGAGTTCTGATGCCAGGACTTATGAAGCACATAACCCCATCAAACTCTCCTACAACACATATTCCCCTGGCTGCTCCCTTTCTTAGGGCCACTGCTCTGCCTCTGTCTCTTGGCCTTATTTGGGCCTTGTCTATTTCGCTATTTTCAAAATTTTCTACAGGAACGCATCTGTGCCTTCATCAACCAGTAACCAAACTCTTCATGGAGGACTACCAACCACTCCATGGAGGGGATGATCTCCCCATATACCAAGATGTCCTGCCTTCATTCACCCCCTATCAGTCCCCGACCCCCTTATCCATGAACATTGCCCCTTCTCAGCTGGAAGAAATTACAGAAGATGATGACCTTCGCCCAAATAACCTGAAACAAAACCACTTGAATGTTAGGCAGGACATGTTACAAAATGGGGACTGCCTACAAGATGGTACTTTCTTCTTCCCACAATGCCCCAGCCCTCAAAAGCCTGCCAAAGCTGCTCACCAGAACCTGGCCTAAATCTGTCCCAAGACCCAGCAACTGATGACTACTTCCTTTTCCTTCCTACAGCCTGTTAGAGCCCTGCACACACCCTCTTTCTACCTATCCCCATAGGAGATGATAGCTACCCTTCCCCTTTCCTGCCTACAGCCCATAAAAATTAACCATTTCCCCCCACCCCCCCCAGCTGCTGTTCTCTCTTCTGATAGAGAAAGCCACAACAGCTTCTGCTCAATAAAGGCCTGATTGAGTTTACATGTTTCAGTCTCCTACCTGACATGAGCCACATTCCCAGTCCCCCATATTTTTCAAACATATACTAAAGTACCTAAGAATAAAGCAAAAGCCTATGGGTTATTATTGTAGACAAAACTCTGGATGATTTGATGAGTGAAGCCTGCGAAAACCACAAAGGCCAGAGTCACCTGTAGGAGGCCCATGCAATGTTATAAGCCTCTGTGTGCCTATTTATCCTGCTGAGGTACCTTGTCTCCAAGATAGTCCCTCAGGTCCCATGTTGAATCTGGGCTGAGTTTGCGTAACTGATAGAATACAAGGGAAAGTGATGTTGTGTGGTTTCCAGGATGTGTTGGCCAGTTTGGACTGTAACAACACAACATCATACACAGAGAGGCTTAAACAACTAAAATTTCTCACAGTTCTCAAAGCTGGGAAGTCCAAGATCAAGGCCCCAGCAGATCCAGTATATAGTGAATGCCCTCCTCTTGGTTGACACTGTAGACAGCCATTTTTTCAGTGTATCCTCAACTGGCATAGAGTGAGATCATCTCTCTTGTGTCTTTCTCCATACGAGCACTAATCGTATTCATGAGGACTCTACCCCCATGACCTCCCAAAGTTCCCATCTGTAAAAACCATTGCTTTGGGTTTCAATTTATGAATTGAAAGCAGGGAGCAACTCATAGCCTAGGACAAGGTGGTAAGATGACTTACTGTGCTCACTCTTCATCCCTGGGCCAGCCCAGAATCATCTTAGCTGATGGCTCATACCCCACCTAGCATGTGGTGGTCATGAAAATGTGCCTCTCATTTCCTATTGCAGGGAGCACAGCTGACTGAGTTCAAGTTGCTTTGCTCTGAAATCTGTCACCATGAATTTCATGACCAAGGCCATGCTTCCTACAGGATGTTCTCAGCCAAGACTGAGTATGGCAGGGAAATTAAGACCGGCCTGTACTAGAAGACATAAGACTTCTCTCAGGTAACTGACTCAGGGATTCCCTGTTAGCACTGCTAAGACTTTCTTAGACATGTACTGCAGTATAAGACTAGGTTCTTCCTTCCTTTTTCCTCCCTCCCTCCCTCCTGCCCTCTCTTCCTTTTCTCTTATCTTTGCCTCTCTCCTTCTCAGGCTTTGACCAGCACTATCATCTGATGGCCTTCACAGCATAATTGGCTGGGGATGTGTGAGGCCTGAGAAGAGAATGAAAAATTATATATCAACAGAGTTGCAAGAATTAGCAGGGACCATTCAGAGCCACAGGAGTGGCTCTAGGATTGTATTTTGAAAGTTTAATCAAGGGGAGAAAACTGTAGATTGGATAAGCAAGAATTCATTGACATTGAGCTTCTCTTTTAGGATACGTGATTTTATATTCTAGCAAGGACAGTAGCAGATAGAATGGCTTTAGAAGTCTAGACAAGTTGTATCCTACACTTGTTGTTGTTGTTGTTGTTGTTCTTAGGTGCCATCGAGTCGAGTCCGACTCGTAGAGACCCTATGTACAGCAGATCGAAACACTTGCCGATTCTGTGCCAGACAATCTTATTTATGTTTAAGCCCATTGTTGCAGACACTGTGTCAATCCATCTGGTGGAGGGTTTTCCTCTTTTGTGTTGACCTGCCACTCTCCCAAACATAATGTCCTTCTCCAGGGATTGTTCTCTCCTGACTACATGTCC
>VMDO01017410.1:0-44975 GCA_007922755.1 Pedetes capensis | reverse complement strand
TTGATTGCTCGAACAATGGAGCATTCCAACAGTGCTCCAACAATCTCTGCATTCCGGAAAGCCAGAGAAACAAGTAGCCACTCCATCCAAGAAAGTGGGAACCTCACAACAAGAGGGACAAATGGTGCAGCATAAAGATCAAGGCCAGGAAGCTCCCTGTAGAATTATTGGCATGATTCCATCTTGAAAGACCAAAGAAACTGGAGTCTGACGTACCTGGTGATGGCAACAGCGATAAATGCACTAGCTCAGAAAAAGAAATGGTGCCTTTATGTGCTGGCTGGGTTCCTCTTTCCACATTTATTCCTCTGTGACTCCTGGGTATTCAACACCACGACCCACATTCAAGGTGGGTCTTTCCCCCTTAGTTGCTGTTCCACATGTTAATCATCTCTGAAACCAGCCTAAAAGACACACCTTGAAATGGGCTTTACTGATCACCAAGTCGTCTCTCAATTCAATCAGAGTGATAGCCAAGATTAAGGATCACATTCAGTAAACAATTAACAAAGTGGAAGTAATAAATCCTTACCCAGAAAAAATTATTTGTATTATAAATAGATGTATTCAACCAATAAAATGACACAGAATGGCCGGGGATCCAAAAACCAAACAAACAAACAAACAAAAATCCAATTAACTATATGGGTCCTATTAAACCTTCACTTTATGCACACATAGGCTAAAAGTGAGGGAATAGAAAAAAATTATGTAAATAATAATATGAGAAGAGAAACCAAGTAGATGTACATTCATCAGACAAAATTGACTTTAAGAAAAAAAGTGACACAAGGAAAAAGAAGGCCATTACATAGTGATAAAGTGAAGATCTCAACAGAAGAATAGAAAAATTGCAAATGCATGTGTATACAGCATCAGAGAACTTAAATACCTAATGCAAATATTAGGAGAACAGAAGGAAAAGGTAGATAGCAGTGTAATAGGATCAGGGAACGTTATACCTGATTTTCAACAACAGACAGGGCATTCACACAAAAAATCAATTAAGAAACCAATGGACTAACAAGACTCTGGATCACGTGTGCCTAGCAGACATATATGAAAAAACCCAACCAATAACACTATTTTACTCATTCTTCTCAAGCACACCTGGAATATTTTATGTTAAGCCACAAAACAAGTCTTAACAACATCAACAAGTATGAAATAATAGCAAATATCTTTCCACTCATGATGGAAGAAAATATTAACTAGGAAAAAATTTAAAAATACCCTAATGTGTAGAAGACAACACAGTCTTAAACAAGTAGTAAGTAAAAGAAGAAATCAGAAGGGAAATTAAAAGATGCCTTGAGACAGTTGAAAATGGGAATACAACATTCCAAAACATATGTGATGCAGTAAAAGATTTCCTAGGAGGGAATTTTACACTGATAAACAGCCACATTAAGAAGGAACATAGGAACATCTGAAATAAACAAACTAAGGCAATGAAAACTAAAAGGGAAAAATCAAACCTAATATGAGATGTTGTAGCTTGGTGACATGGAGTGGGGTCCATAGCTGATTGCTTTTTAGGATTGCTTCCATAGTGGATTGCCATGTCCTTCTCCCATTTTTGCAGTGCTAAGAAACATCCCAAGGACCTCAGAGAGTGCAGAGCAGCACTCTACTAACTGAGCAAAACCTCAGCCCACAATGTGAGAAGAGGAAGGAAATAATGAGAAAAAGCCAGAAATATATAAAATAAAGACAAACAAGAGAAAACCTCAAAGAAACTAAGAGTTGGCCTTTTGACAAAATAAAATCATAAAACTTTAGCTAAAATAACTAAGAGAAAAAGAGAGAAGGATCTAAATATAAACAAATAAAGAAAAATGTACATAGAAGACTAGCCATTACAACTGAATTACAAGGAATCATCTGAAATAACTCGAAGAATTGCATCAAATTGCATAACTTAGAAGAAATGGAGAAATTCCTATAAATTTATAATCTACGAAGAGTGAATCATGAAGATATGAAAAATGTGGGGAGAACAATAATGAGTAAAGACATGGAATAAATAATCAAAAATCCCACAATGAAAAGAAAACAAGATCCTGATAGTTTCACTGGTGACTTCTACATTTGAAGAGGAATTAATGCCAATTCATCTCCAACTTTTATGGAAAGTTAAAGGAAGGAGATGCTTCCACACACATTTTACAAGGTCAGCATAACCAAAATTATAGACCCATATCAGGATACTATAGGGAGAGAAAATTATAAGGTAAATACATTTTGTGAATATAAACACAAAAATTCTCAACAAAGTCCAAAGTAAATTCAATAGCACATTAAAAGGATCATACACCATGATCATATGAGATTTACCACTAGGATGTGGGGAAGATTCATATACAGGAAACAACAAATGTGGTATATCCCATTAACAGAATGACAGATAAAATCATGATCACTCAACTCAACACTGATAAATCCTTTGACAATATTCAACATGCTTTACTATAAAAACTCTCTACAGTATAGAAAAGATATAATTCAACATAATAAAAAGCACATAAGCCTATATGTGATATCATATCTAATAGTGAAAAGATGAAACTTTTGCCAAGGATGAAGAACAAGATAAGAATGTTCATTTTTACCACCTCTATAGAGTGTTTTTGTTTGTTGTTTGTTTGTTTGTGTTTTTACATCCTTTTTATTGGAAATTTTTAATGTACACCTTAATGTGATTCATTCTGACATGCTTTTCATTGTGACATTTCCATAAATGCATTTTGTTGTACATTATTCATATAGGTTCCCCCTTACCCTCTTGTATGCTTCCCCCATCCCCCCCATCAAAGACTTCTCTATCATTTACTTGTCTTTTTATGGTAATATTTTTCTATATATCCTTGGGTTCCAGTTTTGTTTAAGATAGAAACTTTTCCTGCAGTAAACATTCTTTTTGCCTTGTCAGAACTATTGCATGTATTTTATAGACCATTTATAATAACAACATTCTTCGTTTTTTTTCTTTTATTTTGATCTGACCTTTGTATAGGATTTTTCCTTCTTATAATTTTGATTCAGCTCCCACATATGAGTGGGAACATGTGGTGTTTCTCTTTCTGAGCTTGTGTTCGTTCACTTAAAATAATTTTCTCTAATTCCATCCATTTTGCTGTGAATGTCCTTATTTCATTTTTTTTGGTTGCTGCATAGTATTCCATTGTGTATATGTACCCTAGTTTTTTTATCCATTCTTCTGTTGAATGGCACTTTTGTTGATTCCATATCCTTGCTATTGTGAAAAGTGCTACATTGAACATGGAGATGCAGGTGTCTCTGTGGTATGGTGACCCACCTCCCTTTGGGTAAATTCCCAGTAGTGTTATAGCTGGGTCATATGGTAGATCTATTTTCAGTTTTTTAAGATACCTCCATATTGATTTCCACAGTGGTTGCACCAATTTACAGCTCCACCAATAATGTAGTAGTGTTCCTTTTTCACCGCAACCTCGCCAGCATTTGTTGTTATTTGTTTTATTGATCTTGGCCATTCTTACTGGTGTAAGGTGAAATCTCAGAGTTGTTTTAATTTGCATTTCCCTAATGGCTAGGGCTACTGAGCATTTTTTCATGTGTTTCATGGCTTTATGGACCTCTTCATTTGAGAACTGTCTACTCAGTTCCTTTGCCCATTTGTGTATTGGGTTATTTGTTTTTGGGGAGTTTTTTTCTTGAGTTCTTTATAAATTCTAGTAATTAGACCTTTGTCTGATGTATAAAAGGTGATCTGCATTACCAATCATCAAGAAAATTCACATCAACCCAAAAAGGTGTGACCTAACATCTATGAGAATAGAAATTGTCACAAAGAAAAAAGATAACAAGTATAAGGAAGGAGGCAGAGAACACAAAATTGTACATATTGTTGGTAAAAATGTAAACTAATCATCTTACAAAAAAGAATGTAGATTCTCCAAAAAACAAAAAATAGAATTACCATGTGGCCTAACATTCCCTGTTGAAATGAAATCAGCATCTTGAAGAGGGCTGTGCAACCCCATGTGCATTACAAAATTGTTCACAATAGGCAGAATTCTGCAATCAATCTAGTGGTCTATCAACAGATTAGTGGGTAAGAAATATATATATATATATATATATATATATATATATATATATATATATCTGGAGTACTATCCAGTATTATTTTAAAAGGAAATTTTGTCATTTCTCACAATATGTATGAACTTGGAGGACATAACCCATAACAAGTACTACATGCTCTCACAGATATGTAGAACTTAAAAGTGTATCTGTTTCATATACTAGAAAGAATAATGGTTAGTAGGAATTGAAAGAGAGAGGAGGCAGCAGAGATCCTAGTCAAATGACACAAATGCTCAGGTAGAGAAGAATAATGTCACTTGATTCTTGTGCAGAATGAAAAATATATTTTGGTCAAATGTATTATATATTTGAGTTGCTAAGAGATTAGGTTTTGAATGTTATCACCAATAAAGTAATAACAATAGCAAGTGCATGTGGCAATAAATATAATATACTAGATTGAGTCATTCCCACAATTTACTCATATATCAAAATACCATGATATAAAACAGAAAGGGAAGAACACACTTTCAGTCTTAAGGAATTGAAAAAATTTAAGCATCAAGTGGGCAATAGTGAAGAGTTCTATACAGAAAATATTAAATGATGCAGAGTACACCAGAAGAGGATGGAAGGAATACAGAGTCATTATACCAAAAAAAATTAGAGGATCACCATCCATTTCAAGAGGTTGCTTATGATCAGGAACCAATGGTACTGAAGGAAAATGTAGAAGCTACCTTGAAGGAATTGGCAAACCACAAAGCTCCAGGAATTGATGGAATGCCAATACAGATGTTTCAACAAAAAGATGAAGCACTGAAGGTACTCACTTGTTAATGCCAAAAGATTTAGAAAACAGTTACCGGCCAACTGATGGGAAGAGACCCATATTTGTGCATATTCCCAAAAAAGGGAATCCAACCAAATGTGGAAGCTATTGAACAATATTATTAATATCACACACAAGTAAAATTTTGCTAAAGATCACATAAAAGCAACTGCAGAAGCATATAGACAGGGACCTGCCAGACAATCAAGCCAGATTCAGAAGATTGCATGGAAACAGGGACATCATTGCAAATATCGAATAGATATTAGCTGAATTCAGAGAATACCAAAAAGATGTGTATGTTTTATCAACTATGCAAAAGCATTTAACTGTGTGGGTCATAACAAATTATAGATAACGCTGAGAAGAATGGGAATACAGAACACTTAATTGTACTCACAAAGAATCTGTACGTGTACCAGGAGTTAATGGTTCAAACAGAATAAGGAAACACTGCCTGGTTTAAAGTCAAGAAAGGTATGGGTCAGGTATGTATCCTTTCACCATACCTCCTCAAACTCTATGCTGAGCAAATAATCAAAGAAGCAGGACTTTATGAAGAAGAATGAGGCATCATGATCGGAGGAAGGTTCATTAACAACCAGCATTATGCAGATGCCACAATTCTACTTACTGAAGGTGAAGAGGTATTGAAACCTATACTGATGAAGATCAAAGAGCACAGCCTTCAATATTGATTGTAACTCAACATCAACAAACAAAAATCCTTACAACTGGGTCAGTACACAGCTTCATGATAAATGGAGAAAAGATTGAAGTTGTCAAAGGTTTTCCTTAATTGATTCTATAGTCAATACCTACAGAAGCAGCAGTCAAAAAATCAAAAGACACATTTCACAGGGAAAGGTTGCTGCAAAAGAACTCTTCCAAATGTTGAAAAGATGTCACATTGAAGATGATGGTGCACCTGACTCATACGATGATATTTTCAGTTGCATCATATTCTTGAGAAAGCTGGACAGTGAATAAGGGAGACAGAAGAAGAAATTATGCTTTCAAATATGGTGCTGGAGATGAATATGCAATATACCATGGACTGCAAAAAGAACCAATGAATATGTCCTGGAAGAAATACAACCAGAGTGATCCTTGGAAGCGAAGATACTAAACTGCATCTTACATGTTTTGGACATGTTGTCAGGAGGAATAAATCCCTGGAGAAGGGCATCATGTTTGGGAGAGTGGCAGATCAACAACAAAAAAGGAAAACCTGCAAGATAGATTGATACAGTGTCTGCCAGAATGGGTTTACACATAACTCAGAACATGTTCCTGGTATTAAATCAAGTAGTGTTTCATTCTGTTGTACATAAGGTCATTGCTATAAGTCGGATCTAAATCCACGGCACCTAACAACAACAACATGCCATAAATATGGACAATTTTTATATGTCAATTAAAAGGAATATAAATATAATTATGGCAAGGCTAGAACTCTCAAATTAAAACATTCACATGAACTAAAACAATGTAGGAGAGGTGGTCTTCCCAAACTCTGATCATATCACATGTTCTCCCTTCTGAGTCAACACACCCTACCTTAGTTTTCATTTCCAGAAAGCCTTTTCTAATCACTTCAGTGCAAGAATTTCCCCACTTAGGAATTTATATGTAGTGTGGTGATAAAAAGTAAATAATATAAAATGAAATTAATGAAAATCACTACATAGCCTTTCAAAAGTTAAGAAGTTGGCATGTGCCTTATTCTCTATATCTCAGGGGTATACTTATTATTCCAATTTAGCATGTCTGCGATATTAAGGAGATTGGGCCTCTTAGGCTGTGCTCTGATGTCAATGCCAATTAAATCCCATAAGAATTGAATATGTAAACCATTTCCTTGTATTGACATAAATATTATCATTGAATTCTTTGTATAAACGTTCTAAATAATCAAGAGAATAGCATTCATTGCTGGATCAACTTTCAAATTCACATCCATCAGGCAACCAAGTGGTCCCTATAAAACTCTTATTAGGCAAATTCAGGTGAGAAGTTAAGCTCTTTTTGTAGAAGTCTTATTATGTACCTATCACATCGTATAGTTGTTTCAAATGATGTCTCTCTGTTTAGTAATGAAGCAAAAAAATTTTAAATTCTTTAATTTCTTTTTTAAAAGTATTTTTCCTTGAGATCTTTCTTTTATTATCCTTTACTTATTTCTTAGTAGTCATAGTAATGTGATTAAGCTTTCCATAGAATAAAGCTTTTAGAAACATTACCTTATTTATTGCAAATAATCTTCCAATTTATGTTACACAATTCTTGCACAATTTATGTCACACAACTGACTTTCTCAATTTTAACCCTTAGCATTTCTTTTCTTAGCATTTAAATTTCATCATACACATGAACACATGAATAATTTTATATTGCATGCATAAGTTATATAAGTAATCTGGGAGTTTTTACCACAGTATGCAATATATTTTTTTCATATTTCTTCTCTTGCTCTCTTGTAACTATTTCCACCTACCTGACTCTTCTTCTCAACCTCCCTGAGTATAAATTATCTTAGATGCAGCACCCTATTTCCCCAAAATACTTTACTTTTAAGCATATAATGCGCTAGTATTGAAAATGGTAAATCCAAGTACAGTGGCACACACCTATGTGGTGGATGTGCAGGTGGAGACAGGAGGATGACAAGTTCCAGGCCAGAGCCACCTCGTGTCACATAGTGAGACCCTGACTTAAAATTTTAAAAATTAAAATTAGGCAGCATGTGCAGCTGAATGGCGAAGCACTTGCAAAGTATGTACAATGCACTGAGTTCAACCCTCAATTTCCTCAAAAAAAAAAAAAGGTCACTTGTTAGGTGTTAGGTGCTGTTGAGTCAATGTTGAGTCAGGTCCAACTGGTAAAGACTGTACGTACAACAGAACGAACTCTCCCCAACATTGTGCCATACCTGGCACTATGCCACTGTTTCTCTGCTAGTCATCAGGTTTTCAAAGGCAAATTGTTTCAGGAGTAGACTGCCCCTAGAAGCATGCAAATTAAAGTTTACTTTTAAAAATGTTTATTGTGGTAATATACATATAAAGTGGATCCTTTGGACCAATATAAATATACAGATCAGTGGCCCTACGTGCATTCATATTATTATGCAACAACTATCACCATTCATCTCCAGTTCTTTTCTATCCTTGCAGACCCATTAAACCATTAATGCAGTGTCCTATTTATAGGACAATAACTCACTCATAAGGAAATGTTCATGACATCATAGTTTCTGTTAGACTAAACATAAAAGCAAGGAGCTGACAGGAGATAAAGTTGAGATAGAAGCTGATAATGTACAGATCCACATGAGTTGGATATGTTGTTGATAGGTCGCCTCAAGTAGGTATCCAACTCATAGCAACCCTGCATACAACAGGTGAAACACTATTTCAGTGCTTCTGTGCTGTTCATAGGGTTTTCAATGGCGGATTGATTTTTGGGAGTGGGTTGCCAGGTCTGTCTCACAAGCCTACAGCTTCTGGTGTTCCAGGCGGTCTCCCATCCAAGTACTAACCAGGCCTGACCCTGCTTAGCTTCCAAGATCTGACAGGATCAGATGCTACAGGGCTATGGCCTGCCGAGTTGGGTACAGGTTCTGAGAAATAATAATTGGCAAATCTGTGACTGTACTATAAATAGGACGGTGTGCATTAGTGAGTTGAACAATAACTACACTTCTTCCCTCCCCTGGCAGCTACCAATCTGTATTCTGTTTCTGTCTTTCTATAAATTTCACCCTTCTAGGCATCTCAGGTAAGTGATATCTACAATATCTGTCCTTTTGAATCTGGTTTATTTCATTTAGCATAATGTCCTCAAGTTTCATCTATGTTACAGCATGGATCAAAATTTCACTCACATCGAACACTGAATGATACTCCATTGTATGTGAATACTACACTTGATTTACCCATCCATCCATGGACATTCAGATTGTTTCCACCTTTTGGATATCATTCATAATGCTGCTATGAACACTGGTGGACAACAGTGATCTTTAAACAATATTCCTAATCACTACATATACAGTCACTGAACTTATTTGGGAATGCTGATACTAGTCACTGCCACTTAAATTATCAACCAGTTTTACAACCCATAGAGAAGTTTTTCTCCCTGAATATTTCTCTTAAGAATTCAAAGTCTATCATTGTTCATCTGATCTGAAATTTTTCTTGAAAATATGCTGGGAAAATAGTCAATAAGTGGAAAAAAAGATAACAGACTAGAAAGATCAATTTTCCCACAGAATTGGGCATGGACCAAAATCCAAGTAACATATGGAATCATTATAGAAAATACTCCTCTTTTGTTGAACAAAATAGATAATTGAGGCATGCTATAAGCTCGTTGTTGTTGTTAAGTGGCATTGAGTCAGGTCCAACTCATAGCAAGCCTGTGTACAACAGAATGAAACACTCCCCAACACTGGGCCATGCCCAGCACTATGTCAATGCTTCTCTGCTATTCATGGGATTTTCAATGGCTGATTATTTTGGGATTGTTTTGGGAATAGACTACCAGGTCCTTCTCCCAATTTTTGGTGTCAATGTTCAAGCCCTGGGCCTCAGGGAGAATAGAGTACAATGCTACCAACTGGCCCAAACTCCAGCCATATTATAAACTTGTTGTTGTTGTTGTTAAGTGCCGTCAAGTCGGTATCTGTCTCATAGCAACCCTCTGTACAACAGGGGAAACACTATTGTCAGTGCTTCTCTGCTGTTCATAGGGTTTTCAATGGCAGATTGATTTTTGGGAGGGGGTTGCCAGGTCCTTCTCCCAAGCCTACAGCTTCTGGTGTTCCCAGGCAGTTTCCCATCCAGGTACTAACCAGGCCCGACCCTGCTTAGCTTCCGAGATCTGACAGGACCGGATGCCACAGGGCTACAGCTGCAGGCTATATTATAAACTACCATCTTCTTTTTCAGAAAATTCAGGAATGATGGAAGAAAATCATACAATGAAAAATGAGTTTATCCTCACAGGATTTGCAGTTCACCCTGACCAGAAGGCTCTTTTATTTGTATTGTTCTTTGCCATCTATCTGGTCACCATGATGGGGAACCTGGGTTTGGTGGCCTTGATTTGTACACAGGGCCAATTTCACAAACCAATGTACATTTTTCTGGGAAATCTGGCTCTCGTTGATTCTTGTTGTGCCTGTGCTATTACTCCCAAGATGTTAGAGAATTTCTTTTCTAATGACAGAAAAATTTCTCTTCATGAATGTATTACACAGTTTTACATTCTTTGCACTGTTGAGACTGCAGACTGCTTTCTTCTGGCAGCAATGGCCTATGACCGCTATGTGGCCATATGCAGCCCACTGCAGTACCACACCATGATATCCAAGAAATTCTGCATTCAGATGACCACAGGGGCCTTCGTTGCTGGAAACCTGCATTCAATGATTCATGTAGGGCTACTATTCAGGTTAGCCTTCTGTGGACCTAATCACATCAACCACTTTTATTGTGATATTCTTCCCTTGTACAGACTCTCCTGTATTGACCCGTATATCAATGAGCTTGTGCTATTTGTCTTTGCAGGCTCTATTGAAATCTTCACAATAGGTAGTGTCTTAATTTCTTATGTGTATATTGTTTTCACAATTTTCAAAATGAAATCTAGAGAGGGAAGAGTGAAAGCCTTTTCTACCTGTGCGTCTCACTTCTTGTCTGTTTCTCTATTCTATGGATCTATATTCTTCATGTATATTAGGCCAAACTTGCTTGAAGAAGATGATAAGGATATACCTGCTGGTATTTTGTTTACAGTAGTCGTTCCTGTCTTAAATCCTTTTATTTATAGCCTGAGAAATACAGAAGTAATAAATATCCTGAGAAAAATTCTGAAGAAAATATAATCTTAAGAAAGTTTGAAAGAAGTAATACCTACTGCAACTTAATATTATAAATGTTGCAATAACAACATATACATGCAGAAAGGATAGGAAAATAATTAAAATATATCATAATACAAACAGATTACAAAGCAAAATTTAAGGGGTGGAAACATACACAAAGGAATCATTGTGCTAAATATTAAGTCAAAGAATAAAAATCAATCTTTGAATCCATTTAAAAAACTCTTATGATGCCAAACTCATGGATTTTGTCAATTTCAGTAATTATCCGTGTCCAAAAAACAATACCAAAACTAACACTTGTAATGTTTTTGTGAGAACAGTATTTACATAGAATATATATACTAAGGAAACCAAGGTGTTGAATAAAGTTGAATACTATAGGTCCAAATTGGATTTGTTATGGAGTGAAATGATTACACACAGAATGTCAGTTTTCAAGAGAAGATAATTTTAGAGAGTTTTATCTATTCCCACATGTATATGTCTAGGAACCATAGCATAAAGTTCTACACAAACACTCAAACTTTGTGTAAAATTTGAGGAGCTTCAATGTCAGAGAGTTAGGCTTAACTTTTCTCTGCCCTTTCCTAAGAAGGGAGGACAGGGTCTAACAATGGGAATCCTACCCTGGGTATATGATATAGATATGACAAAAAGTATGATTGTTGACCTATGGATAGAGCTTACCTAAAATAATCCTTTTTCCTGCATTGCAAAACCTGAAGTTGTGTAATGTGAAAAGAAATGAATGATCTTACTGTGACATCATAAAAGAGTTACTTTCCAAATATCCATTGCCGTGTAGTTTTTGAGATTTTGCTATATAGAAGCATTGTTCTAGGTGCAAGAATACCTCAGTTACTCATATACCAGTTTCACCACCTTCTTAAATAATAGAGCATTGCCAATATTTGAATTGCTAACTTCTGGATCAAGGAAAACTTATACCAAGAAACAAAAATTTGTCCTTCTACCTCCTGTATTAATGCTCTGAGGTCATGTATAAATTCCCCAAAGGCAAGTTTCAGGTCAAAACAGTGCTCCACACTAGCCAGTCACCAAAAGATGACTCCAGAAGGAATATTGACATGTTGAGCTTGTGTAGAAAAAGCGGTGGGAAAGCAGATACAACATGTCCAATTCTCTAGCTCATGAACAACAAAATATAACCCATTAGTCTGGCTTTGGAAGCTCTAAGAAAACCCAACCTAGCTCATTCCAGTCATACTCAGACATTTCATAACTTCCATAGTCATTTCTCACTAAATTCATCAATTTAGGATTTACACAACCTCACTTCCATCCTTTTGTCATTCTGTCTAATGTATAGGTCTTTGCCTGATATCATAGTCTTTAGTACAGTTATCCTCTGAGATGTTGGATCCTAGTTGGCCCTCTGGTTATCTCTTCCTCCCAGCCTCCCTTCAGGTACTTACATCCTTGCTTGTCCCTTGCTACACTGATTTTCAGGTGAAATATGTGCTTGTCCAAATCCTCAATGATTAAGTTCTGCTTATTTTGTCTTTGGTGCTTGTTGTCCCTTAATTTGTGGGTCAATTCTCTAACCTCCTCTTGTCTGAGGCCTGGGAAAGATGGACATTACACTTCTGATACAACACAAGAACAATACAGTGCAAGGCTTTGGAAGCTTACATGGTTTGTCCCAGAAGATCCCTTTTCCTCCTATATCGCCAGACCTTTCTGGATACTTAATTTTCACCCCATGTCCATTTTCACGAAACTCCCTGGATAATTAAGTAATAGAGCCACATCTTAGTGAACAGCAGTGGAATTCTTCTTTCATTTTTCCAAACTCAATGAGTTCTTATTAATAGGATGACTCTTACCTCTCAAATACTTCCAAATTTTTTGCTGTTTGAAACAGAGGGAATAGCCACTTGGCAGAATAGAATTATGTACAGGCTTCATCTGAAATTACTAGTTATAGGATGAAAATATCAAATGAATATTTTGAAAATCTTGACCAATATTTTGCAGTAAGTAGAGAAAAACAAACTTCGCATTAGGCCTTTATTTTTCTTTTAAACAACAACAACAAAAAATATATATATATATAATATATATTATATATACATTATATATATAATATATATAATATATATGTCATAATTAACCAAGTATTCATTATAATCAGAAATGTTCATAAATTAAAAAAAAAAGAGTAAATCAAGAGCCAAGTGTTCGCCGGGCACGGTGGCGCACGCCTCTAATCCCAGTGGCTCCGGAGGCAGAGGCAGGAGGATTGCAAGTTTGAGACCAGAGGTAGTCTGCATAACTTAGTGAGACTCTGTCTCAAAAAATGTAAAAAAAAAAAAAAAAAATGGGCTGGGGGTGCAGCTCAGTGGTCCAGCACTTGCAAAGCACGCAGGCGCGATGCCGTGGGTTCAACCTGAAGTACCGCAAAAAAAAAAAAAAAGAGCCAAGTGTTCTCCTTGGTATTATTTTCCAGAAGAACAAAGCATGATACCTTGATTTAACTTTACCTTTTAAATTCAAGTAATAATAATAATAATAATAATAATAATAATAATAATAATAGCTTGATATCTAAAAGTATCCAAAGACTCCTGAAACTTCTTCATGGGTCTCAATTAATCTTTAATTCTATCAATTCTTCTCTGTTATGGTTTTTTCCTCATTTGTGTTTTGTTCACACACTAAGAATTCTAAACCTACCAGGCCTGATTTGTTTATGGGCTGTGCATTTTCTCGAAGAGTTCTCTAATACCACTTTCATTAGCTTCATTATATCTATTCAATGTTTATAAAGATCATTTTGCACCCCATTTCAGTAAAGTTTACTATATCTGAAAATCAGTGAGTAACAAGGGCACAAAAGGCAAGGATAAACAACAGTATGAAGCGAGGAGGAATATTTCAGGGGAAAGTGACTCTGTAAGTGGTTACTTTACTTAGGAATATTCCTGTGTTACAACAATTCTTACTTACCTAAACAGCATTGTCACTTCAGAGACTGGCATATTGAGTGATATGATATCAAGAATCACTTTGTTGGCTGAACACTGTATATCAAATTACTTCATTACATATAGAAATACTGCAAGTTGAAATAATTTTTAGATATTTAATGCTTTTAACACTTGCTTTTTGCATTTTAAGTATTGGGTTTTTATCAAAATTTTAATGTTATTTCCTTTTATCTGGCAACTATCTTGGTATGCAAAGTTTAGTGGGCAGCAGAATATTTATTCCTCACACCTCCAGCCACAATATTTACCTCCTTTCCACAGATCCTTCTTCTTAGATGATAATCTCCTTTTGAGCCCAGGAAATGTGCTCTGCTTTGGGTGACAGGTCTGTTATCAAGAAGCTAACCTCACTACATATTTTTAGGGGTTGAGTCATAAGTGATGTTGATGAAGTATTACAGGAGCAGATTGTAACGGGTAGAGTCCATACACCTCTAGTGTCATGCTGTTAAAACTTTTGAATCCTTCAGTTTAATATGATACTAGTAGATTGTATTTTTAACCTGTCTAGACATGACTGTATTAGGGCTGTGTGCAGGAGACGAAAAAAGAACATATGTTTTAATCTGAAATTATTCTTCTATTAGAGAAAATAAAAGACTTCATTCCACCTCTTGTTAGGCCAGGATATTCTGCGTCTTTCAAAAATTTAAAACTGGTATCACTATTGTTAAGTGCTGTTGAGTCAGATCCAATTCATAGTGACCCTATGTAAAACACAACAAAGCACTCCCCAACACTGCCATGAACATAATCTTTTCAATTATCAATTTGAAGTGTGCATTGATTCACTTATTTGAGCAAGTTGGTAACTAAATAAATATATGATTTTTCACTTATTTGTCAAAAATTTTAAATTTATTAGTAGATTAGGTGCATTGATTGTACCTGGGAACATTTATTAAATTCTCTGTAACTCCAGCAATGATAAAACACAGGAAAAGAGGTATAATGTGATATGAACAGTAAAAATATGCAATATAGCAACTATATTTACTCCAAAATATTTCATGCGCATTTACACAATAAATGTATTCTTAATTCTATCTAGTATAGCTTACAAGCCACAAATAGATAAGGTAATATTTTCCAATGAACATTTACATTGCAAAAATTTATTCTTGCTCCATGGTCCTTGGTATTTAATGAACAAACAACTTGGAAAGCTTTAGAAAACTGAATTTCACATGTAATTTCATCTTTTAAAATTTTGTTTCTGATTCTCTAATGACAAACAATGTTTTAAAAATATTTCCTAAGGAAATTAGCTAACTATTTAAACTACTAAAAATCAAACACACAACCTGAATCTCATACCTAAGTCATCTGCCTTGGCTCTGCCTAATTAGTCAATGTGGTTTACCAAGGACTAGAAAGGATCAGTCTTTGTACTCCTTCAAAGTCTGTCTCTCAGTGTAATGGTCTGGTTTCTGCTGCTCTTTTTCAGTCTCTACTAACTATTGGTGTTGAGCTGAAAAAGTTCAGATTACTTTATAGTAAAATTTTTTTCCAAATGATCTCTTTTTATCTTCACAGGAAAATAACAGTATAATGGTAATTCATATTCTTAGGTATCTGACTATAAAATGTGGACTTTGCAAGTTTTTTTATTTTTATTTCATGTTTTTCAGTTTAACCAAAGCTGAAATTTTTCTTTCACTTTTTTCCAAATGCGAAGACATCCATTCATTCAGCCAGTCTGTTTCTGAGGTTTGCAATATGTGAAGACCTGAGTGAAAATGAAAGTCCAGACAGTATCAATTTGAAAAAGATAATTTAGATAAATGCATATAGTCTATTTTAGAAACATAAAAATATGGTATTTTGGCAACTTCATTATTTATCTGAATGTTTTTCCAAATAAATCCAATTCTAGGAAGGGTCAGCAAGCCTCTAATTTTATTCTCAGGATCTCATTAAGATTTATTTGAGCCATTTCAAAAGCATATTGACCCCAGACCTTGCCCACTGTCTAGTGGGTACTTCGGGCAAATATTAGTTTCTGCCTCTCATATCTCTCCCTAGAGGCATCCAAATTTAGTATAATAGGCCAGATCAAAAGTGATAAACAACATCTTCTTCCTCTCACACAAAACAATCTCTCTCAAAATTAGCACAGCCTGGATTTCCAGAGAAACAAACTGCAAGGTAGACTTTTGTGCAGATATTTGATAGGAAATGTCCTTGGGACCAACTCTTGTGGAAGGGATGAGAAGGAAGGGTTTGACATTGGGGGGAAATTCAGGACAATATGAATGGAACCTGGACAGCCTGAGCCAACCCAATGAGAGTCCTGGAATTAAAAGTGCTCTGTTGTTTTTCGATGCTGTTGAGTCAGGTCCAATTCATAGCCAGACTCTAGAAATCTCATAATAAAATGAGCAAAGAGAAAAACTGAAGAAGAACAACAACTTTGAAGAAAGAGAAAGAAAGAAATCAGATAATAAAATAAAAAAATTTTTAAAGTTATAATTCACATCCTTGAAAATACTACCACAGATCCTAGATACAAGAAGCTACAAAATAAACATTTAGAATACAAAAATATGTCAATACCATAAATTAAAAAGGTAAACATTTTAAAAATCAATTTAATGAGTTAAATAATAAAGATGATCTAATACTTTAGAAAATACTAAAAGATTGCTAATTAAAATAAGGTCAAGCAGCTTACATTCAGTGACTAACATTTAAATAATAGGAGTTTTATAGATAGAGAGAATTTTGACTATTGAAAGAAGAAAATCATCCAAAAAATAATACATAAATATTTCCAAACATTACCTATATGCTCCTGACCAATAGGGCCTACCAAGTGCACAATAATTGGAAAAAGAAAAAAAGGAAGGAAAGAAGGAAGAGGGGTGTGGGGCATTGCCCACCACAGGTCTCGCCTTGGCCATGGGCCTCTGGTGGAGAGCAGGACCCCGCCATTGAAGAAGGTGAGCCAAGAGCAGGATAGCCACACCTCCCAGAAAGGAGACTTGTGCCTAAGGCTAATCTGAGAAGCCTCGAGAAAGGCAGGCTCAGAGATCTATGCCCACGGCAGCTCCTTGCTGCTTTCTTCCAGTGATGGTGCCAACTCCAAGTGCTCAGCTCAACACAGTTCTTTATTGCCTCATCTGTCCCAGGCAGTGGAATGGACCCTGAATGCTCCGTACACCATCCTTATATTCCATAACCTGGCCAATCAGAGACTTCCATGTCATCGCAGGTGGTTGAGGCTTAGCCTAGCAGGGAGAAGATGCAAATGATCCATCCAAAAAGGAGCCAATCAAGAGTTCTGGGGCCTTCCTATACTTTGGAAATAGCCAATTAGGTGTTGGGAGGTCTGAGGAGAGGAATTGGACGCCAGCACCATCGTGGAAAGCTCAACACCCAGGAGTTCCCAGATGTAGGGCAGACATAACTGCCCTGGGAACAAGTCTCAGACCTTGAAGTTGGTCAGATAGGCCTTGAGGTGAGCTGTCTCTCTACGCAGGGCCCTACAGAGCGGGAGGGTGGGAAAGAGAGAGGAAGAAAACAGATGCCTACATCAAGATTGTTAATATCAGAACACCAGGGGAAAAGGGAAGATTTTAAAATCTTCCAAAGATGAAAAAAAGACGCTTACATAAAAAACAATCAGGAAGTCAGAATGTCATCAGAGTTAACAAGCAATAGTAAATTACAAAACTTCAGCAGGAGAAAAATACCTCTGAAATTCTGAGAAAGATTTCCAACATAAAATCCTATAGACTATCAAATTGTTAAAGGTTAAGGATAGGGGAGAATAAACTAAAGAGAAAAGGACTCCAAAAATAAAAAACAAGAAATAACTCCAGAAAGGAGAAACTCCAACATTGGAAAGGTGCAATTAAAACTCCTAGGATGATTGTGAAGTAAAATCTCAAGACAAAACAGAAAAGATCAAGATTGGAGCAGAGTGGTAGAGGCTCCAAAGAGCTTCTCAAGTTAAATATTTAATCTAGCACACTAGTGTTCTGAAATAAAATTTATAATTTCCAGAAAATAATTTTGGCATAAAATGGTAGAAAGTTATTGTTGTTGTTGTTGTTGCTGTTGTTGTTGTTAGGTGCTGTCAAGTCAGTGTCTGACTCATAGCGACCCTATGTACAACAGGCGAAACAGTACTGTCACTGCTTCTCTGCTATTCATAGGGTTTTCAAAGGCAGATTGGTATTGGGAGTGGGTTGCCAGGTCCTTCTCCTGGTAGAAAATTAGCAAATGAAAAAAGACATTGATTAATGTAAGGAAATTTTGTGTAAGAATGAAGTAAAACTATAGTACACTACATGACTCAAGTCAACCATAAATGCATGCTCATTAAACTACAACTATTAACTATCAATTTGATCAAAATTGTGATATAACTATTACAAAGGTAAGGGTAGTGACAGAGTATTTGAGCAGGGGTATGATACAGTGAATCAGCTACATATTCCTCTTACAAGGAAGATATTGAATAGAGAGATCTATAACTGAAAAATCATGAAATAGAAGTATAAGCATAGAGTGTACTGTATTAATTTTGAAAAGTGAAAACAGAAGAAACATTTCAAGAGGGTAGTTGAAGGGTAAAGAGGACAGAATGCAGTGAGAGTATGCCTGCTATTTTGCATTTTAATCCTTGTAAAACTATCTAGTATCCAAAACTATATATATGTATTACTTTGATAAAAATAAAATATGCATTTTTAAACATTGCTAACATTACAGTCTATTATACTAAGTTGAACAATCTGTTCCTATCCATTTCCAATGTTTATGGTAGAAAACTAAGTAAGCACTTTTGAGGCAGGACTTCTGAGTTCCAAATATTGAATTTCCAAGCTTCTTTTGGCCTCTGTGTCCATAAAAAATAACAGAAACTTGTTGAGAAAAGTATACTATTTTAAAAAGGGGTAATAAAATAAACATTATATATGCCAAAGTGAGCCTTAAAGAAAAGGTACATATTAATGGCTGTATATAAGGAATGAGAGATGTTGCTAAAATTTGGAAAACAAGGCCTCAGGCATTCAGGAAGGGTAGAACTTTGTGTTCACCCTCAGAAATGTTGCAACAGGTTTCTATGCAAGAGGCAGATCCAGCCTTATCCAGCCACAGGATCAAACTTTAGAGTGCATTAGGCCCACATGGGGAGAAACTTTACCATCTCACCACAACATGCTCCAGTTATTTATTGGATCCAGTCATGGATCCAAACTTAGCAACTTAAAACAATAGCAATCATTCTGTTATTGTGTCTCATGGTTCTAAGTTCTCATCTGGGCAAGTGCTTGTCTCAAGGAGTAGTAGTCAGATGATGACAAGCTAGCAGTGTCATCTTAAAGGCTTCTTCACATCTCTGAGTAGTAGTGGATGCTGGCTACCAGAAAGAATCTCACTCTCCATTTGGTCTCTTCCTGTGGCCTCATATTGCAAGGTGAATTGTGTTACCCTGAAAGATGTTGAAGTCCTGATCCCTGGTGTCTTAGAATGTGACCTTATTTGGAGACAGTCTTTAGAGAGATAATGAAATTAAAATTAGGTCATTAGGTTGAGCCTAATGTGACAGGTATTCTTTAAGAAAAAAGGCAATTTAGACACAGAGAAAAACATTCACAAAGAGAAGACAATACTGAAAGATATAGAGAGAATATCCTATCTGTAGAGCACTGCCTAGAGAGGCAGTTCACCCCAGGGCCTATCTAGGCCCACTTGGAGGTCTGAGGCTTGTTTCCTGGGCAGTAACCTTTGACCTACATCCAGGAACCCCTGGGTACTGAGCTTTCAAAGATGGTACTGGCATCCAGCTCCTCTCCTCAGACCAATTGTCACCAGATTGGCTGTTTCCACAGCACCAAACAGCTCCCGTTTAGACCATTGAGGAACCACCCCTGATTGATCATTTTTACAAACCCAAATTTGCATATCTCCCCTGATTAGCCAAAGCCCATATGGAGTGGCAGTCTCTGATTGGTCCCTGGGTAGATCCTGAAGGGGATATAAGGGCACTGCATGGAACAGTTGGGGTCCATTCCAACAATCGGGACAGACAAAGCAATAAAGAGCAGTTTTGAGCTGAGCACTTGGAGTCACTGTCTTCATTAGAAGAAAAAAGCAAGCAGCCACACTGGGCATAAACCTCTGAGTTGTCCCCAAGAAATGTCGGAGTAACTGTGGGCATAAGCCTCCTTTCCAGACAATGCAGTTCTCTGGCACTCAGCTCCCCCTCACCAGATGGCAGGTCTTTAGCAGCTGCTTCCCGCTCAGGGCCAGAGCAAGTACAGCAGCAGAGCAATGCCCCACACCTATCCTCATAAAAGAGGATTTGAGTGATGCAGCTAAAAGTCAAGGAAAGGCAAAAAGTGCCAGCAAACACAAACTAGGAAGAAGGAAAGGATTTGCCCTGCAAGTTTCAAAGGGAACATGGGTGTATTAAAACCTGTATTTCAGACTTGTAGTTTTCAGAACTGTGAAAAGATGGTTTTCTCTTGATAGAAGCCATCCTTTTATTTGTGATTTATTATAAAAGTACTAGGAAATGAATACACCTGCTTTTCCTTATAGCATGGCTGCTAGGCTCCAAGAAAGAATTCATCAAGAGAGAAAGGCAGAAATGTATGGCATTTTGAAGTTTAGTAAATCACATATCACTCATTTCTGCCTTACTTCCTCCATTCAGGCAGTTACAATGTTTTACCAATATGGAAGGAAAAGAAAGAAAGATCCCTTGATGGAAAAGGCGTCAACAACACACTCAAAGAATAGCATGTGAACAGGGCATGGTTGCTCATGGCTTGTATTCCCAGTGACTCAGGAGGCTGAGGCAGGAGTATTGCAAGTTCAAGGCCAGAGGCAGTCTGCACAATTTAGTAAGAACCTGTCTCAAAATATAAAAAAGGAGCTAGGGTTGCAATCCAATGGTAGAGCACTAGCAGGCACAATGCCCTAAATGCAACCTCTAAGGACCACAAAAAAAATAGCATGTGTAATGAAACATACTATGTTGGCTGTCTGTGGCCAGTACCATCTGCCACAGCTCACAAATAATGTATAAAGTGTTAAGAAAGATGACAGTGCAGGAGTGAGATACAAGTACTGAATTTAGAAAGAGAATATTGGGATTGCCTAACTCATTTTATTCATGGCAAAATTTTGTTTTCTGAACAAATATGAGATAGCTGTTTTGAAACAAAAACACAAAGCAGTAAATTACACGTGTATGTAGGCTTTTCAGATGTTCTCTACCTCCTAACCCCTGAAGAAGCCAGTGACACAACTCTCTTGGCTTATTTGAGTCAGTAGACTCCAAAAGCTTCACCAACTCATGGTTAGTGCACCATAGAAAGGCCAAGTCTCACACTGTTGCAGTCCTGTTTGAGAAAAAGGATAAAATGATAGACTTTAACAGATAAAATTCTTCTACCTTGAGACATGGGAATGGCTAAAAAGCCTAGGTACTGACACTCTGTCTCTTTTGACATAAAGCTTGACTAGAAACCAGTCACCCCACATCCACCTGAGCTCTAATCCCTGACTGGATCACAGTCAGAGGCAGTCCTGTGTGCACTAGGGTCTGACTTGACAGGCCAGGCAAATGCCATCTTTCCCCTCATGTGTTGTGTCAGCCTCCAAATACCTAGCATTTATTGAGCTCCTGTGTCAGGATGTGTCCTAAGCATTTTATATGTATACCTTCTTATTTAATCCTCACAACAACCTCCTCAAACAGAAGCTGACCTTTATTTTATGGATAATCACACTCTACATATAACCTCAAGAATTTCTGACTTGTGTAGAGGTTAATGTCAATCGTTCATTCTTCTTTCCTTCTTAGTTCTAATCAAGAGTATGAATACAGTAAGGTAAGCAATGATGAAAATATTCACCTTCTTTATGGAAGCCAATCACTCCATACTACAGGCTCCCTGAAAGTACTCAAGTACAGTTGTTAGGTGCCATCAAGCTGGATCCAATTCATAGCAACCCTAAGTACAATAGAATGAAACTCTCCCAACACTCTGCCAGGCATATGATCTTTTTTATGTTTAAGCCCATTAGTGCAAACACTGTTAATCTATCTGGTTGAGGGTCTTCCTTTTTTCTATTGACCTACCACTCCCCCAAATATGTCATCCTTCTCCAGGGATTGGTCCCTCCTGATATGTCCAAAGTATGTAAGACACAATCTTGTCATCTTTGCTTCCAAAGAGCACTCTGGCTGCACTTCTTCTAAGATGGATTGATTGGTTCTTTTGGAAGACCATGGTATATTCATCTCCAGCACAATCCAAAAGCATCAATTCTACTCCTGTTTCCCTTATTCAACATCCAACTTTCAAAAACATGTAATGTGACTGAAAATACCATGGCATGAGTCAGGTTCACCTTCATTATCCCTATGTAATCCTCCATTATTGCCACTCGAGGCATGAGTTTTTTCAGTTCTCTAAGCTTGAGAAAAACAGTGTGTTATTCACTTTTGGTTTTCTATCTCCAGGTCTTTGCACATGTCATGATAATATTTGATTTTGTTTTCTTGAGCTGCCTTTAGAGTCTTAAATATGTTATAAGGGTATAAAGAAAACCAAATACCAAAATATTTTAGTATCTCAATTAATTGGAGAGTCTAAATCATCTATTTTATTGGGTATTTGTAGTCAGAATTACATCTGTTGATTGCCATTCCCTTTTCTAATATTTTTCTAATATTTTCTAATAATTTTCTCATATTTTTGTTGCCATTCCCTTTTCTAATGATTTTTGTTATGTATTTCTACATTACTCTAATCTATAGTAACATTGAATCCTGTTACCTTCAGATGGAAGAGTGTGTGAATTATTTGGGGCTAGAGAGACTAAAGAGATGATTTTTTGGGAAGTTCCTGAGAAATAGTTTCTTATCTTAAAAGAAATCCACAAGTAAAAGAATCTCCCTTTCTCTGAATGTTATGGTGTGTTAATGTGAAATCTTTCACAGTCTACTTCCATTTTGATGTCAAAACAAAAATCTACCTGGGAGATAGAGTTAACTTTTTAGGGCATATCTGAGGGAATCATAGAAAAATAGACCCAAAATTTCTAAAATGAACCTTTCTTTCTGGTCATATAAACTAATAGATCTTCTGACTGTTCAAGATTATTTGGAAAAAGTGTTGGTCTACAACTAGTTCAATACTTATTCCACATTCATGGTTCTTGTCTATCTCTCATATATATCCCTTTATACTCTAAGTTAATCTTCACATATTCTTTTTGCTTTCAAATATCTTTTCAATGACATCCATTTCTATATTCAGTACATATATTAAGTCTTTTATCCTCATTGTTACATTTTCATTTTCAATAACACCACTTTAAAAAATTGAATGACAGTTCATAATTTATCCACAAATATAAAAAGGTCAGTGTCAGGATTCAGACCCAGGCTATCCAGCTCCAGAATCCATGGTGTTAGCCACTAAATCTTATTATACATTTCACGGGACAAGTATACCATGAGAAGAAAACTTTTTTAAAAAACTAAGCTGTGAAGCAGGCAGAGATATAGAGCAGAGATTCTAGAGAAATGTGGATCAACTACATTTTACCTGGAATTAATTTTAAAAATTTCAAACTTAGAGAAAAGCCTAGAGAATTAGACAATTAATACCCATGTTCAATTTTTCAACCAATTAAACATTAAAGTACTTAGAATAGTAGGGAGCTGATGAAACTGTGTTGAAAGATTTCATCTGCTCAAAGATATTGAGTTCAATTTTGTTGTAAGGCAAGGTACTGGTCAAACAAGCAAAAAATAAGAACAAAAACATATTGAGCTATCAATTTTAAACTCTTAGAGAATATATGTTGATGTGGCTATAAGAGAATCTATAGAATGTGGCAGACATGAAGGTGATATTGGATGCTACCACTTTAAAGGTACATATGAAGGACATAAACAAGATATGCAGCTATAGAGTCATCACATGAAGAGTTACTGTTTAATAATACTCAAATTTTTTGCTTTCTACAATTCACTGTAAATATTAGATATTTTAGCAACAACAGAAAAAATGAAAAGACGAAATTGTTAATGATGACAGCAATAATTACAACAAAATTATTAGTCTCCAATTTACAATGCATTGACTGCAAATTTTTAAAATTTAACAATGGCGCAAAAGTGGCACACATTCAACAGATACTGTACTTCAAATTTTGAATCTGATCTTTTCCTGGGCCAACAATATCAAGTAGGATAGCATCTTGCAATGCTAGGTAGTCTCAGCAAGTCACAACTCCTAGTTAGCCACACAATCACAAAGTAAGTAGTACTCTATGCTGTACTATGTTGCCAACCTATGATGATTGGTATAGGTTGTTGTTGTTGTTGTTAGGTGTCGTCGAGTCGAGTCAACTCATAGTGACCCTATGTACAGCAGATCGAAACACTTGTCGATTCTGTGCCAGGCAAAAGATCTTATTTATGTTTAAGCCCATTGTTGCAGACACTGTGTCAATCCATCTGGTGGAGGGTTTTTCTCTTTTGCGTTGACCTGCCACTCTCCGAAATATGATATTCTTCTCCAGGGATTGATCTCTCCTGACTATATGTCCGAAATATGTAAGATGCAGTCTGGTCATTCTTGCTTCCAAGGAGCACTCTGGTTGGACTTCTTCTAGGACAGATTTGTTGGTTCTTTTGGCAGTCCATGGTATATTCATTAGACGTCTCCAGCACCACAATTCAAAAACATCAATTCTTTTTCTGTCTCTCTTGTTCAATGTCCAGCTTTCACAACCATATGATGCGACTGAAAATACCAAGGCACGAGTCAGACACACCTTCGTCTTCAATGTGACATCTTTGCTTTCCAATACTCTAAAGAGATCTTTTGCCACAGCTTTTCCTAGAGAAATGCGTCTTTTGATTTCTTGACTGCTGCTTCCACGGGTGTTGATTATAGAGCCAAGCAAAGCAAAATCTTGGACAACCTCAATCTTTTCTCCATTTATTGTGAAGTTGCGTGCTGACCCAGTCGTAAGGATTTTTGGTTTGTTGATATTTAGTCATAACCCATATTGAAGGTTATGATCTTTGATCTTCATCAGTAAATGTTTTAAATCCTCTTCATTTTCAGCAAGCAGAGTTGTGCCATCTGCATAATGCAGGTTGTTAATGAGTCTTCCTCCAATCTTGATGCCACGTTCTTCCTCATAAAGTCCAGCTTCTCGGATTATTTGCTCAGTGTATAAATTGAAGAGAAATGGTGAAAGTATACAGCCCTGATGCACATCTTTCTCAACTTTAAACCACTCAGTGTTTCCTTGTTCTATTCGAACAACTGCCTCTCGGTTCATGTACAGATTTCTCATGAGCACAATTAGGTGTTCTGCTATTCCCATTTTCCGAAGTGTTATCCATAATTTGTTATGATCCACACAAACACATGCCTTTGCATAGTCAATAAAACATAGATAGACATCTTTTTGATATTCTATGCTTTCAGCTAATATCTACCTGACATCAGCAATGATGTCCTTGGTTCCCCGCTCTCTTCTGAATCCTGCTTGATTTTCCAGTAATTCCCTGTCTATATACTGCTGCAGTCGCTTTTGAATCATCTTTAGTAGAATTTTGCTGGTGTGTGATATTAATGACATTGACCAATAGTTTGCACATTCAGATGGATCCCGTTTTTTGGGAATAGGCACAAATATGGATCTCTTCTAGTCAGTTGGCCAAGTAGCTATTTTCCAAACCTGTTGGCACAAACATGTTAACACCTCCAGTGCTGCATCTGTTTGTTGAAACATCTCTATTGGTATCCCATCAATTCCTGGAGCCTTGTGTTTCGCCAGGTCTTTTAAGGCAGCTTCCACTTCGTCCTTCAACACTATTGGTTCCTCTTCATATGCAACCTCTTGGAATGGTTGGTCATCTACCAATTCTTTCTTGTATAATGACTCTGTGTATTCTTCCCATCTTCTTTTGATGTTTCCTGCATCATTTAATATTTTCCCTGTAGAATCTTTCACTACTGCCACTGGAGGCTTGACTTTTTTCTTCACTTCCTTAAGGTTGAGAAACACAAAGCATGTTTTCCCCTTTTGGTTTTCTGCCTCCAGCTCCTTGCACATGCCATTATAATATTTGTTTTTGTCTCCTTGAGCTGCCTTCTGAAATCTTCTGTTTAGTTCCTTAACTTCACCATGTCTTCCTTTTTCTTTGGCTGCTCCACATTCAAGGGCAAGTTCTACTGTCTCTTTTGACATATAATTTGGTCTTTTCTTTATTTCTTGTCTTTTAAAGAACTTTTTGCTTCCTTCTTGAACAATATCTTTTATGTCATGCCACATCTCTTCTGGTCTCCTATCATTTGTGTCTAATGCATTAAACCTGTTTTTGAGGTGGTCTCTGAACTCAGGTGGGATATACTCAAGGTCATACCGTGGCTCTCGTATACTTGTTCTAATTTTCTTCAACTTCAGTTTGAACTTGTATATGAGAAGTTGATGGTCTGATCCACAGTCAGCACCTGGTCTTGTTTTGACATTTTGTATAGAGCTTTTCCATCATCTCTTTCCACATATGTAGTCAATTTGATTCCTGTATGTTCCATCTGGTGAAGTCCATGTGTATAGTCTACATTCATGATGTTGAAAAAATGTATTTGCAATGAAAAGGTCATTGGGCTGACAAAATTCTATCATGCGATCTCCAGCTTCGTTTCTGTCACCAAGACCATATTTTCCAACTACTGAGTCTTCTTCTTTGTTTCCAACCTTTGCATTCTAGTCACCAGTGATTATTAGTATGTCTTGATTGCATGTTTGATCTATTTCAGATTGCAGAAGCTGATAGAAGTCTTCCCGTTCTTCATTTGTGGCCTTAGTGGTGGGTGCATAAATTTGAATAATAGTCATATTAACTGGCCTTCCTTGTAGGCATATGGATATTATTCTATCACTGACAACACTGTATTTCATGACAGATCTTGAAATGTCTTTTTTGATGATGAATGCAACCCCATTTCTCTTTAGTTTATCATTTCCAGCATAGTAGACCATATGATCGTCTTACTCAAAATGGCCTATGCCAGTCCATTTTAGCTCACTGATGCCTAGAATGTCAATGTTTATGTGCTCCATTTCTCTTTTAATGATTTCTAATTTTCCTAGATTCATACTACCTACATTCAATGTTCCAATTATTAATGGATGTTTACAGTTGTTTTTCCTCATTTTGAGTCATGCCACATCAGCAAATGGAGGTCCCTGGGGCTTTACTCCATTTCCATCATCACGGTAGACTCTACTTTGAGGAGACAACTCTTCCCCAGTAGTCTTTTGAGTGCTTTCCAACCTGCAGGGCTCATTTTCTGGCACTATATCTGACAGTGTTTCTTTGCTATCCTTAGGGTTTTCAATGGCTAGTTGTTTTGGGAATGGCTCGCCAGGTCCTACTCCCTAGTCTGTCTTAGTCTGGAAGCTCAGCTGAAAACCTGTCCACCATGGGTAACCTTGCTCATGTCTGAGATTACAGTGGCAGAGCTCTCAGCCTCATCATAACACACAAGCCCCCACAGTGAGGCAAACTGACAGACATGTGGGGGTGGTATAGGTTAGGTGTATTAAATACATTTTTGCTTATAATATTTTCAAATTTCAATGTGTTCAACATGATGTAACCACATCATAAATAAAAGAATATCTGTACCTTAATTATCTGCATGAGCAGTTATTCTGTTAGTCAGCATGAGAATTATTTTATAATGTCTGTAAAATTCTACACCATTAATGGAATTTTTTTTGTTTATTGTGTATATAGTGTTTCTATCTTGACAGAGCCATGCCCTGATGTGACCTAGTTCTCTTACATATTCACAAGGCAGATTCCAATATTTTTTGTTGAATATAGCTCAGTCTTTGATAGTAAATTTTACCAGGCTGACAGATATTCTCTTTGGGTTCTTGATCTTGTTGATGAACTAATTTAAAAATGGACTCAGAAGGGAACTTTAAGGACAGTTTATTTAGACTTAGAGAAAGGGAGAGTTCCCTGAATGCCAGAGCATGTAGGCTTGGAATTTAGGCTGATGATGAGAGAGGGGAGATGGAAAGAGGAAAATGAAAGAGAGTTATATTTTTTGAATTCAAAGTCAGAAAGCACTCAGATTTTTCAGTAAAGGTCTGTGAGCAACTGTGCACATCAGTGACACCTGTGAGCAACTGCACCAGAGGTGAGGCTTTTGGAGTTTATAAGTCCATATCTCATTTAGGGGGAAAATATCTCTCCTATTTTCTTATCTTGTCTTCATATAGTCATATTTCTTTCATCTTTTTGGCTTAGGATAGCTTTTTTTAGTCTTGAAAACAGGTTTTCCTCTTTAATGCAGGTATAGTCTTGCCTCAGATGAGGTCCCCCTGCCTAGCCGGAAAACAGGAACCTATTTTCCTCATACGTAAAGGTGTCACTGACCATGCAGGCCTTCTTCAAAAGGGTTTCCTCTACTAGTAATCATGCTGTTTGCATGGGACATTATTTACCAGAATACTACTGACCATCAATCAAACCATTTGTCTCAGAGGAAAATCACATGCTATCCACTTCTCACAAGAAGTCTGGGAAGCAGATGGCTGCAGAGGTCCCTTTTTCATTCCCTGTCTACCATCTAACATCTCCATGTTGTGGTATTACAAGGTGCTGAGACCTGTGAGATGTGAATCATGGAATACAGTCCGGAACAAATTGGTAGAAACAACTCACGTGAGAGACTGTGTAAGGGAAAAATCTAGGGAACTTGATGTCAACTTGATATCAAGCTGGACATGATGAGAGTATTATGAGAAAGCCATGAATGATACTGAAAGGTTGAGCCTCAAGATGTTGAGAATCTCCCCATTGCTCCTAGGAGTCACTTGACAGTCTTCACGTTAGACCACAAGACTGTGATATCTGATTCTGACACATGTTCTTGCCTCATTTACCACTACTATATCTGTAATTCACACTGACTTATCAGTTCCTAGAACCCACAAGCCTACTTCCCAACTCAAAATCTTCCAGGAATATGTATGACATGAATACAATTTATCTTACTTTCCTCCCATAATCTGGTTAATTCACATACTGTCAGGTGTCAGCTTTTATGCTATTTCCCCTAAGAAGCTTTTCCTGTCCCCACTCCCAGCAAGGTAAGTCCACGCATTATATGCTTCCATAGTTTTCCTCACAGTACTTAACACAACTGCCATGATTTATTGAATGTGTCTTTCTCCACCACTAGACAATAAGATCCATAAGGACAGAGATCATACCTGACTTGCTCACAGCCTATCCCAAGAGACCAGCATAGGGCATGACAGATAGTGGGCAGTTGACACTCTGCTGAATAAAGACATGGAGTAATGTTTGAGTGAGAAAACACTGTCTACAACCCAAACAGCCCTGCGACTCTCTTCTTCTTCTGCCACCTGGGAAACTTCTAAGTATACTCCAGCCACAGCTTATGTAAGTATCTTCAAAGATCCTCTTTCTGACTCCTATATCCTATGACAACCCAGGGGAGTCAGAATGGAAAACTCCTTTATAGTATAAGATAATTTCTCTCAAGTATGGTTGTTTTAGACAATGATTACATATCAACAATATATCCCACAGACATCAATTATGTGAAATGATTAGAGCTACAAATGAAGATTTAGAGTCTGTTATATCTAGCTTTCAGTTACCATTTTTAAAGAGAGAGTAGAAATGTTCAGAGATAAAGCTTCAACAAATGCCCTGTTGAGATGGAAAAAATCTCTGTTGAGATTTTAAAAAAATGAGAAAATGTTGAAACTGTCCATTATTTCAGAGAGGTCAAGGACAATAACAATTCTGGAAAGATAATTGAGCTTGATGAACCGGTCATTATGGAATGAAGATTTTACAAAATGATGGGCATCAAAGCTCAGTTGCAGACAATTAAGGACAGTTAATAAAAGCAGCAGGTATAGACTACTTTTTAAAGATTTTGATGCTAAAAACTGACTAAAGTGTTGACAGTGAAACTAACTAAGGTTTTATCAAAATAAGACAGAACTGTGTAGCGTTAGGAGAGAAAGCATTTCACAATGGCAAGCCTAAAGTCAGTTAAATCTTTTATCCACCATTTTTAAAAGAAATGTTACACTTTTAGTTTTTAGCACACTATTTTATCTCTTCTTCTCTCCTATTTTCTCTCTTTTCTTTCATCATCCTGTCCTAGCCCCCTTGCCAGGCTAGTGCTATCTAACAGAAAGCTACTAGCCATGTGAGTTCAATGTACCTGAAATGTGTATCACCTGAATTAAAATGTATCAGAAGTGGAACAATGACTACTTGATGTGAAAAAATTAGGCAAACTGTCTTATTAATAATTTTTATATTATTATATGTTGAAATGATATTATATATTAAGTTAAATAAGACATATAATATTGAAATGATTTTCATTTTTATACTATCTTTTAATAGAAATCTTACCTAGAAAATCTTACCTTTTTTGGCCTCAATTAATTCTGGTTGACAAAATCACTCTAGCCTTTCTTATCTGTGTGGTGTCCTAGGCTTCAGACACCACCTCTAGACATAACTATACATCTTCACATAAATATACATTCAGACCTCTCTTCTGAGCCCCAAACCCTTACATTTGATTTCTAATTAGAATTCTTCCTTTAGATGTCTCACAGGCACCTCAAACTCAGCATGCGTGAAGTCAAACCTACCTCTTGCTCTCCTCCTTCCTGAAACCTGATCTTATTTGCATATCTACATTCACCAAGTGCCATCAATATCATTTCATAAGCCAGAATTTTTGACTTTCTTCCCTCAACTCTATATCTAATCCAGGAAATGGTCTTGTCCATTTTATATATTCACGGTTTCAACAGATTGTCCACTTGACTCCTATTTCCACCACCTAGTCCATGCTAATATCATCTCTTTCCTGGAAAGTTTTGATAGTCTGCCCCCATCTTATTTTGCCAATTTCCAATAGGTTCTTCATGTTTTCCCCAGAATTCAGTTACAGAATGAAAAATTGATCATGTTGGGCTTCTTTGTAAGAACTATTCCTGGGTTCTTACCGCTCTAAGAATAAAGACCCAAATTCCTAGTATTGTTTACAATACTCCATATTGTCTGTCCCATACTCATCTCTACACCCTCTCTTGCATCATTTTCTCCCTAAGTCTCTTTGCATCATAGACCATTTTTCAATACCTTAAACTGTCTATGTTTCCTCTTTGTTCATTCTTTTCACAACTTACTCACCCCAACCTTCTCTAATAATTTCTCTTTTGCCTCTATAGTTCAGTTCAAAGTCATCACTTCTTCAAGGGAATCTTTTTATCACCACACAGTTCTACCTAAGTAATCTTGATGGATGGAGATGGTGATGGTGAAAGCATTTAGCATTTACTGGGCACTTACTATGTACTGTGCTCTCTAATAGTGTTTCCCACATTATAATTGGTTAAATATTCAAAATTACCTTTTAGAGGCTGTTTGTTCATAAAGTAATCCATCATAATATACACTTTTTTGAAGAGGAAGTGGAAGCACAGAAATTTTAACTATTTTTCCAAGATCAACTAGATAGTAGTACAGCCATGATTCAAAAATCAAGAATCCTTGTTCCAGAGCCCACAGGGTTAATGTATACATATTACATTTTCCAACTATCCTACACCCATCCATTATTAGTCCAATATCTCCAATGACCTTGCTTTCGTAGTATAAAAGTTGTAATTTTTCATTCATTCAAGTGTTTATTTAATTGGATTCTGTCTCTGACAGTTTTCTGACTGTATAAGTCAGCTTTTCTTTACTGTAACAAAATACCTAAAGCAGACTTCTTTGTAAAGAATAAAGGTTTATTGAGCTCACAGATCTCAAGGTTAAAGTCCTAGATTGGGCAGCTCCATCAGTCTGGCCTCTGATTAGGATCTCATGGTAGATGGCAGGAGCACATGCAAGAGGGGAAGGCCACATGGCCAACCAGAAGGCACAGAAGGATTCAGGATTGGGATTGTTCTCATGACAACTAGCTCTTGACATAGCTAAGGAGTCCCACAAGAGCTACGAAACCCTTCTAAGAGAAGTTCCCAAATTGCTTAAGGATCTCCATCTAGGCCTCATCTGTTAATGATTCCTCATCTCCCACACTGACACACTGCGAACCAAACATTCAACACAAGAAGCTTTAGGGGCATACCCAAATCATATCTCAACCATAGAAGTCCCTGTTTCTATGGGGGAGATGGGTAAATACCATATCTGCTTTTCTCTATTTCTTAATCTTGGCACCTAGCATTGTGGCTAGCATAATGTAGACACAAAATACATTTGAGAAAAGATAAAAAATAAATATATGAATATAAGGACAAACAAACGAAGGAAGGAAAGAAGAAAGGAAAGAAGGAAGGAAGGAATGAACGAAAAGGAAAATAAATTTCCTATCTCCAGTCATGGATTTCTCTATTCAGCGCAGCTTAGTCTACTTTCTTCACTTTCTTAATTCCTACCTCTGCTTTAGGAAGTTTTGTGACTCTTACTCAGCCTACAATAAATTACATTAGTGTAGCTGACCTATTCAGAATACCTTTAGAACACCTCCTGAGAATTAGTTGGTTATGAATAGTTAATTCATTCAATATTTATTTCCTACAGAAGATGACAAAACTGGAACACCACTGAATACTTTTATCATAACATAATCATAAATACCACGTTTTCTAATCCACCCAACATTCAGCCATCCTGGGAATTATTTTCCATTCTTCTAACACTTCATGAGCTTTCATGGCTGTGACTTTTTTTTTTTTTTTTGGTATTCCCTTCTACTCCTTTGTTTCTCTTACAAATATCTTTTCCCAAGTAATGCACAATAAAAACATCCTCCACTATTATGTGGGTGTGGGTTTGTTTTATATAAATCAAGCTGAATTGTAGAATATGTCACTGTGGTTGCTCTGTGAGGTATATGGTTATAACCTTTGGCTAAGTTTGGACTCTCCTCTGAAGAGGTGGGCATTTCTAGTGTCAGTCATATAAGGGAAATGCTAAGCTCTCAGAAAAGAAAATAGGAAAGGAACTCCTGCTTCCTCTTCTGTCTTCATAATCTTGGAAAATGATCTTTGGACCCCAGCCACACTTGAATTCCCATGTGACTGGGAAAAGGCAGCATCTGCCTCCTGGAGGTAGACTTGGAGATAGGTTAGGAGTCCTCATTACAGGGATCATGAGCAAAAGATGCACGTCTCATTCATATGAACTAAATTATCAAGATGGATAGCTTTCATACTATGTCCACATCCTGATTTTTCACAGTTATGAAATGCACCACAATTGAAGTGTTACTAATAATAAACATCATAGTTTAATTACGATTTACTTTTTTAAAAAGTAACTATACTGGATTCAATATTACCTCAATGATACCATCAATATCTGCCAACTAGCTTGTTCTCTCAGTGGGGAGAAAGGATTGAGAACTGCTCTTCTAGTTCTATATTACTATATTTTATTTCCCAGTGGTTATACCCCAGTCTAGTAACTGATTGTTTACTTCTACACTTCTTCTTACTCCCCTATGCTATAGTGAGTCATTTGGAGCAAATAGAATGTAAATAAGAGACTCATACCTGCCAATGGTCCCTGTGGTTTGGGAAGTAGTGATGACATCCCCACCCCGGAAGTCAGGGGAAAATTGGAGACTAGAAAGTTCCATTGCTTTTTCCACAAAACTTACTCTTCTCAGCCAAACTAGTTGTTGTTAGATGCTGTTGGATCAGGTGAACTCATAGTGACCCTATGTATGACAGATGAAATATTGCCCCACACTGTGCCACGCCTGGCACTATGTCAGTGCTTCTTTGCTACTCATAATGTTTGCAATGGTGGATTGTTTTTTGTGGGAGGAAGCTGCCAAGCTGTCCAAGCTACAGCACCTCGCATTCCCAGGCGGTCTCTTACCCAGTACTAACCAGGCTCAACCCTGCTTAGTTTCTGAGATCTGATGGGATTAGACACCAGTGTGGTATCACTGTGTGGATACCAGTGTGCAGGCAGCCAAACTAGTTGCTGTTGTTGTTAGGTGTTATCAAGTTGACTCCGATTCATAGAGACCCTGTGTAGAACAAAATGAAACACTCCTCCACACTGACATGCCTGGCACTGTGTCAGTGTTTCTCTGCTATTCATTGAGTTCTCAATGGCTGATTATTTTGAGAGTGTTTCGGGAGTGGATTGTCAGGTCCTTCCTCCCATTTTTGTAGTGCTCAGGATGGAACCCAGGGCCTCAGAGAGTGCAGAGCAACAACAACATAGAGCTAGATAAGGCAAACTAGAGTGTTGTTTTATTCTGGAAAAGGTACTCTTCTTATATAAAGACTTTTTAGCACCCTCAAGCAAATTAATTCATACCCTATTTGTCATACAGTTCTGAATGTATGACCATAGTTTACATTTGTCACTTTGCATTCTAAAAATTTGTTTATATGACTTCCTTAGTGGGTTTTTTTTTTTTTTTTTTCTGTACTGGGTGTTGGACGCAGGGCCTCGTGCTTGCATGCTCTGCAAGTGCTGGACCACTGAGCTGCACTCCAGCCCATTGTTTTTTTTTTTTTACTTTTATGAGGCAGGGTCTCGCTAAGTTACGCAGACTGCCTCTGGTCTCAAACTTGTGATCCTTCTGCCTCTGCCTCCCAAGCCACTGGGATTACAGGCATGCACCACCGCACCCGGCTTCCTTAGTGTGTTGAGAAGGCAATGCAAATAGACTGTGCCTTACATTACTATTGCTCATTAGCATTATGTTTGATATTCTAGTAAGCATTATCAAATTTTCATCAATGAATCAAATATCATCCAAAAAGCAAATCAACATTTATTACCTTCAATTTGATATCCATTTGCCATACACAAAGATGTTTTCCTGAAACTCAGATTTGATGGAGTACATTCATAAATTCACTTCGGGCCCACTAAATCAAATCCATGATCACGATCTGGTTGTCATCTCATCTTTTATTTAGAGTACTCCATGTAACTTTTGTATCTCTGAACTCCCTTCCCACCAGGCATCTTGAATGTTAGACAATCTGGTAGAGTCAAACCACAGATCCACAGAAGGCTGTCTCTTAGTCACCTTTGTCTTATCTACCTTCTTACTCTCTTGAGATAATTTCCTTCAGTTCCAAGGCTTACCAAATATATTCTGATGATTCTTAACCTCCAACGTTGTCTTTTATATTCCATTGCCTATTTGATATCCTCATTTTGATAATGGACATGCATCACAAGCATTACACGAATAAAATCAAACTACCTCCTCATTGCTCAAGAAAGTATTCCACTTCCATTTTCCTTCAGCTCAGTAAATGCTACCACCTAGTCCTCAGAAACATAAGGAAAAAAAACTTAGATATTTACATTGTCAGTTTCTGTCACCCATGGAAGCAGTAGCCAAGAAATCAAAAGTCACATTGCATTGGGAAAAACTATTGCAAAAGATCCCTTTAAAGTGTTGAAAAGTAAAGATATCACATTGAAGATAAAGGTGCATCTGACCCATGCTGTGCTATTTTCAGTCACATCATATGCTTGTGAAAGCTGGATATAGAATAAGGGGGACAGGAGAATTGATGCTTTTGAATTATGGTGCTGGAGAAGAGTATTGAATATGACATGGACTGCCAAAAGAACTGATAGGTCTCTCCTAGAAATGCAACCAGAGTGCTCCTTGGAAGCAAGGATGGCTAGACTGCATCTTATGTATTTTGGCCATGTTGTCAAGAAGGATCAATCTATAGAGAAGGATATCATGTTTAGGAGAGTGGCAGGTCAACAAAACAAAGGAAGAGCCTCAACTAGATGGATTGACATAGTGACTGCAACAATGGGCTTAAACATAAAAATGATCATGTGCCTGGCACCATGACAGCGAGTGTTTTCTTCTGTGGTACATAGGGTCACTATGAATTGGACTTGATCAATGACACCTAATAACAAGGGTTAGGATGGATAGAAGGATATGATGAAGGTAATACAGATAAGGCAAAAGGCACAAAGGAAAGAATGAAAATGAATTATTCAAAAGCCAAAAATAGAAGTGCATGGCTTAGGGATAGTACATTGGGAAGTGCAGAATATAAGATGAAATGAGCTAAAATGATGAGAGTTAGGAACAGCCAGGTAAGTGCTCCATTTCAGATCTTAAATGTCCCCCTAACTCCAATGTGTAAAGTCTTGTTCCCCAGAGTGGTGCTATCAGGAGGTATTAGAACCTTTAAGTGTGGGTCCTAGTGGAGATGCTCAGGACATTGGGGGAATGTCCCTGAAGGGATGGTGAGACCACAGTGCATTCCTGTTCCATTCTTTTGTGTCTTGACCATGAGGTGAGTGGTTTTGCTCCACTGTAGATTTCCACCATAATGTGGTGCCTCACCCCAGGCCCAAAGCTACAGAGCCAATTGGTCAATCTCTGAAATCTACAAAATTATGACCCAAAAGAAATTATTCTTTTCATAAGTTTATTATCTAAAGTATTTGCTGTAGTGATGGAAAACTGACTATAACAGTAACTACCCAAATAAATTGAGACTTGAGATTGACAGATTATAGGAAGTCATGACAATACAAATTTGGGCCAGTACAAATAAGAAGGGATTTTGAGGAAAAAAGACTTGCAAGAAGCTACTACTGGATTTGCAATAAAATTTAAAGATTACTTTGGTAACTAAGGGATAAGATTAAGTATATTATAAAATATCTTCAAAGGACAATACTAGAAATTATATTTTGCCTAAAAAGAGACCAGTAAGGTATTACTTTCCAATCTCTGTTCATATCACACATTCTTCCTTGTGAGTAAATCAGCCCTAACTCAGTACCCAGTATCTCCATGAAGTCTTTACTGACCAATCCAGTAATAATTTTGCCTTTTCACTTGGTATTTTATATTCATATTAGTGATAAAGATAAATGTCATAAACACAAATGAAAATTGGCCCCTAGGATTTTTTTTTAAAAATGAGTATGTGACTTACTCTCTAGGTCTAAAAAGATATACATAATTATTCCAATTTAGTAAGTCTGTGATGTTCACAAGATTAAGTCTCTCGGGCTGTGCTCTGATGTCAATGCCAAGTAAATCCCTTTGGAATTATTTTGAATATTTAAACCATTTTCTAGCAATGACATAAATATTATCATTGACTTTTTTTATGGAAATACTTTCCTAAGTGATCCAGAGGATAGAGTTTTATTGCTTGACTGGCTTTAAAACATACTATAGGCAAATAACTGAATTATATAAAACTCTCATCAGAGAAACCCAGGTGAGAAAGAATTTGAAATATATTTTTGCTAAAATTGTTAACTCCCCAAAACACTTATTTCCCTAAGTTTTTTAGTGTTTTTTCATTGTTCTCTAATTTTTCAATTTTTAGGATCTTTGAAGTCTTCCTTTTACTCTAAAGTCTATTGTGTAAGCACTAGACAAATAGTTGTCATTCATTTGTAGCTCTTGAATTCAAGAGGAATACAAATTTACCAGAAAAGTAAATAGGTACACACTTTTGTAGTAATAGTAGAATCTACTAGTAAACTTTTTGAAACTTTTTTGAATGGTTTTATGGTTTACCATAAATCTTATAACTTTGTGAAATGGATTACTAATCTCTACCTTGAAATAGAATTTTAATTTGTGTAGGGGATTCTGTACATGTATTAAACAGATTATATAATAAAGGACTGTAATTTCAAGCCAGTATTTTAAGTTCTCAATTTAATTTTAGGGAGCATTTTCTTTTGATTCTTAGAAAATAATATCAATGTAAAACACATTTCTGTTTGATTAATTATAATCAGCCTGGAAAACTGAAGAAAAAATTTTTATGTGACTTCAAGATGGCAAAGGTAATACACTTTGTGAAAAAAATATTGAAATTACATATATCCATATATTTCAAATGTTTCTCTTTTTATTATTGATCTTAAAGATATATCTGCAAGTAGGATATTTAAAAGTAGGCAATATTTTCAGAAACCAAGCAAGAAGAAATTTTCCTGTGTCTCTGAAACACTTTTCCTTTGTTTCTAAAATTTGGAGTATAGTTGTGTTCAGGGACTAGCTAGGAAGTTGTTAATCTGGAAATATCTATGGAGGGGTGGCAATTGACTGTCTAGGAAAACAGGTAGTAATCAGAGCATTTGGTACTGCCTGCAACCCCAGCAACTGGGGAGGAGGCAGGAGGATAATGAGTTTAAGGCCAGAGACAGCCTGTACAACTTAGTGAGACCTTGTCTCGAAATAAAAAATAAAAAATGGGGCTGGGGTTGAAGCTCATTGGTAGAGCACTTGCCTCGCATTCATGAGGCCTCAGATTCTACCCCCTGGTACTGAGAAGGAAAGAAGGAAGGAAGGAACAAAGGAAGGATGGAGGGAAGGAGAAAGAAAGGGAGGGAGGAAGAAAGGGAAAGAGAGAAAACTGGTAGCATAGAGTAGATATTCAATAAATATCAGACCAATGAATAAATGATTCTCAAAGTAACAAAACTTAGATCAAAATAAAATATTCCTCACATAGGTAAGAAATCTTTATCTAATGTAATATAAAAGGGAAGTTTAAAAAATATCCTGAAATTTTAATAAATGTAAGCATCATAGGATCTAGGAATACCATGCAAAAACTTGAAATGGAAATAGTCAAAGTTGCCACCAAGGAGATATTATTTTCAATAGAGGCAAGTGACCTTAGGAATGCATTACTACAAAATGTGAGTGTATTCATTAATTGTTTAAGACACATGCAATGTTGCCAGTAAATAATTATTATTTCTAATTGTTAATGTCATTCTCACGGCTGGTACTTTGTCAATAAATCCATTGTCGTATTATCTACTGTAGATCTGTGGACTGAAGAAAATATTAGTTGTGTCCCAAATGATTATTACAGACTTATCAAATTATAAAATGCAACAGACCTAAGAGCATGTCATTTTATTTACCTAACAAAAATTTTTGTTTCCAGATTATGAGAGTAATAGTCTGGTAGAGAAAATGAAATGGAGGAAAATATACTGAAAAACTGACCTATAATTTTTATTACACAGAGAAAGCCAATATTAATGTTTTGATGTGTTTCCATGCTACCTTTTTAAAAGTCATCTGTATTTATGAGTAAATTATGATTACTTTGTATATAAAACATTCTAGTTTGGTTTACATGTAATATTTTGCACCTATTTTATCCTTGCAACAGATATTCTAGGTAAATATCATGTTTAATAATTGCACAATATACTATCAGGCAGGTGATTAACATTTAGTTAATCATGCTGCCCATTCCAGTGTTTTGCATTTTTTACTATTATAAATAAAGACAGTGGACATCATTGTATGAAAAACTTCATCTCTGATTCTAATGTCTTTCTGATAGATTCATAATTATAGTTCAAGAATGTAAACTCTTAAGAGTTTCATTAATCTATTGCTAATTAATTTTCCAATGATTCCATCCACTTATATTAGGTTTCCATTTCCCTACATTGTTGACAGAATTAAATGTTATCATTCTTTCTTTTCAAAAATCATGCTACTTTGATTGACAACAAAAGTATATTCGCATAGCTCTTTCAAATAGTTTTCTGGTTAGTGATGAGCAAGCAGTGATTAGTGATTTATTGAAAAATTATATTTTGTAAGAATTTTCTGTTTCTGCCACTCACCTGTTTCCAAGTAATTATTCCTGCTCACTTATATAAGATTATACTAGAAAAAAACTAGAAAATAGACAATTTATTGCAAATAATCTCCAAATTTGTGTTTGACATTTGATTTTATTTAAGAATTTTGGCTCATGCATAGAAACGTAATGATTTTTAACTATACATTATAAAAATTGACCATTTGAGCCACCTGTGAGTGTACAGGCAAGTGGCATTAAGTGCATTCACATTATTATGCAACCACTCTCACTATTCACCTCTAAATCTTTTCTATTCTCACAAGCTGAAGCTATAGACCCATTAAACAGTAGCTCCAATTTCCCTCTCCTAGCAACTACCATTCTGTATTCTATTTCTATCTTTCTATAAATTTGACCCCTCTAGGTACCTCAAGTAAGTGGTATCTATAGTATCTGTCCTTTTGAGTCTGGTTTATTTCATTTAGCATAATGTCTTAAGGCTCATCTATGTTGTAGCATGATCCAAAATTTCATTCATATTGAATATTGAATAATACTCCACTGTATGTGTATACTACACTTTATTTATCCATCCATCTATCCAAAGACATTTGGGTTATTTCCATCATTTGCATATTATGCATAATTTTGCTGTGAAAAATGGTAGACAAGAATATCATTGATCACTACACATACATTCACTGATCTTCTTGGGAACCTGGATACTAACTGGTGCCAATTAAATTATAAACTAAACTTATAACCCATATAATTTTTCTCTCTGAATATTTCTCTCAAGAACTCAATAACTGTATATCCAACCTGATGTTTCAATTGAAAATATGCTGGTAAACTGTCCAATAAATAGGCAAAAATGTAATAAACTAAGGGGCTCTGGATATAGCTCAGCAGCAGAGCCCCTGCCTAGGATGAGCAAGGCTCTGGATTCAATCGTGGTACCACACACACACCAAAAGTATCAGCGTGGGAAAGTTGATTGTTTTACAGAATTGAGCATGCATCATGTGCTACATAGCAGCATTTTAGAAAATGTTCCTCTTCCTTTGAATCAAACTGCTCAAAAGTGTTTGGGACATGTTATAAACTAGCACCTTGTGTCTCATCAAGTTGTTTTTTTTTTCCCAGAAAAGTTCAGAAATGATGGAAGAAAATTATACAATGAAAAATGAGTTTGTTCTCACAGGATTTATTGCTCAGCCAAACATGAAGACTCTTCTGTTTATGTTGTTCTTTGCCATCTATCTGATCACCATGGTAGGGAATATTGGTCTGGTAATACTGATTTCAAAAGAATGGTCTCTTCACACACCAATGTATATCTTTCTGGGTAATCTGGCTTTTGTGGATTCTTGCTGTACCTGTGCTATTACTCCTAAAATGTTAGTCAACTTCCTTTCCAAGGACAGAATAATTTCTCTCTATGAATGTATGGCACAGTTTTACTTTCTTTGCACTGTTGAAACTGCAGACTGCTTTCTTCTGGCAGCAATGGCCTATGACCCCTATGTGGCCATATGCAGCCCACTGCAGTACTACACCAAGATGTCCAAGAAGCTCTGCATTCAGATAACCATAGGGGCCTTCGTTGCAGGAAATCTGCATTCCATGATTCACGTAGGACTACTATTTAGGTTAGACTTCTGTGGGCCTAATCACATCAACCACTTTTATTGTGATATTCTTCCCTTGTACAGACTCTCCTGTGTTGATCCATACGTCAATGAACTTGTGTTATTTACCTTTGCAGGATCAATTCAAGTCTTCACAATAGGTGGGGTTTTAATATCTTATGCCCACATCCTCTTTACAATTTTCAAAATGAAATCCAAAGAGGGAAGGGTCAAAGCATTTTCCACCTGTATATCTCACTTTTTATCAGTTTCATTGTTCTATGGATCTCTTTTCTCATTGTACATTAGACCCAATTTACTTGAAGAAGGAGACAAGGATACACCAGCTGCTATTTTGTTCACAATAGTTGTTCCCTTACTAAATCCTTTCATTTATAGCTTGAGAAATAAGGAAGTAAAAGGTGTCTTGCAAAAAAGTTTGATGAAGAAAATAATCTCAAGAAAGTTTAAACAAGTGGCATCCACTGTAGTTTAATGACTTACATGAAGCAAAGCTTCCACTAAAGTTCCAGAGAGGAAATGTATCAGTTGTACAAAAACTATTAATATATCATAATATGCCCAAATTATACTGCAGTGTCTAAAGAAGTAAATATATTTAAGGGAGTAAACTATAGTAAATCTTTCACAAAATAACAAAAATTAAAGCCAGTCTATGAAATTGTTCAAGTAGCAAGTTAGTATTTTGCAAAGCTCATGGTCTTTTCCCATGTCAGGAATGATCAGCACCCAAAAGACAACAGCAAAATTTGCAGTTAGAAATATAAACTAGCATCGCATAATCATTTGTAATCAGTTCAGTTTAGTAACTTAGAACATAAGCATTCCACGTAAAGTGAAAAGTTTTAGGATCTGGAATATTTAACCCAATACAATCACTTATAACTGTGAGCATCAAAGCTGTGGTAAGTGAATTTTGAGCAATCAGTTATGATAGGATTTGTGGACACTTGTAGTAAGGTTAGAGTTAGTGAGGAAATGAAGGTGTCAAATAAAAGACAAAGGTGGCCCTGACTCATGACATGGTATTTTTAGTCACATAATGTGCTTGTGCAAGCTAGACAGTGAATAAGGGAGACAGAAGAATTGGTGCTTTTGAATTATGGTGCTGGAGATGAATATTGAATATAGCATGGACTGCAAAAAGAACCAACAGATCAGTCCTAGAAGTGTAACCACAGCGCTCCTTGGAAACAAGGATGGCTAGACTGTATCTTAAATTCTTTGGATATATTGTCAGGAGGGATCAATCCCTGGAGAAGGACATTAAGTTTGGGAGAATGGCAGGTCAATGAGAAAAAGGAAGACTCTCAAGTAGATAGACTGAAACAGTGACTGCAACAATGTGCTTAAACATATATAAGACCAGGTGCCTGGCACAGTGCCAAGGAGTGTTTCATTCTGTTGTATATGGGATCTCTAGAGTGGGATTCAATTCAATGATACCCAAAAACAATATTATGTCTCCAATATAAGTTGTAAAGGGCTTAAATGATCAAACACAGAATATTCATCTTCAAGAGAATTGGCTTTAAAACTTTTATCTACTTCCATGTGTATATACATAGGTAGAAAAATGTATTTTCTAGACAGTCAAGATTCATGTAGAACTTGAGGAGCCTTGATGCTAGCTATATAGGCTAAATGTCTCTGCATCCTCGCCTGAGGGGTGAGAAAGAGGCCCAACAATGGGGACACTACACTGAGTATATCACATAGAGACATGAAGAAAATATGAGACTGTAGAGGAATCAAGTGATAATATGATATCACAAAAGAATTACTTTCCAATTATTAAGTCACCATGTATGTTTTGAGATCTTGCTCTTTAGAGGCACCATTCTACTTGCAGCGAAATATAAGCTACAAAACACCAGTTCTTCCATTTGTAAATTAGTGACTTCTGAGTCAGGGAGGACCCATATCAAGTAACACAAAATTTCATCCTTCTCTCTCTTCTCTTAATGCTGTAAGGTCATACCTAACCCCTCAGTAGGCAATCACAGGTTGTAGCAGTGTCTGAGGCTTTTTAGGCACCAGAGAATAACTCCATATGGAAAATCTACATGTTGTGTCTATTTAGAAAATAGAGTGGGAAGTATGTACAACATTTCCAATTCTCTAATTCATGAATGAAAAAGTAGAACCACCTAGTCTGTCTTTGGAGGCTCTAAGAAACTGATCTACTTCATTCCAATCATATGGAGACATTTCAAGACTTCCTTGGTTGTTTCACTTAAATTCACCAATTTACAATTTGTCCAGTCTTAGCTCTGTTCTTTTGTGGTTGCATGAAATGCATACATCCTTGTCTAATAACATAGTATTGGCATAGGTGCCATTTTACAAATGAGCTCTGTGTAAGCTGAGGTTCTCTGAGATGTTAGATCCTAGTTGGCTGGCTGGTTGTATCTATTTCCCCCATCACTTCAGGTACCATGTAGTCCCTTGGCTATACTGACTTCCAGTTAAAATGACTGCTTCTCTAGTTCACAGGATTAAGTCTGGTGGCTCTGTCTCTCTTGCTTGCTGTTTCCTAATTTTGGAGTAGTTTCTTTTGACCTCCTTTTTGGGTCTAAGAAAAGACAAAGGACATCCATCATTTCTGCCTTTTGGTTCCACACAATGACAGTACAATGCAGGCCTTTACTTTTGTGGGTCCCATGAGTGGCCTCTTCTGTTCCTATTTCCCAACCTTCTTTGGGTGTTTGATCATAAACTTATCTCCAGTCTCTGATTTCTGCCATTCCTTGACATTCATGGGGGAAAAAAACCAGATTTTAAGTCACAGACCCCAATCTCAGCAAAAAATAACTCTTCCTTCTGATGTTCTAATTTTTCCTGACTTAGTGTATCTTTATTTCTAGGGCAACACCTAGGCTAATACACTTGTACTTCTCTGCTCTCCATCACTTAGATTAGCAGCAAATCTGAAGTGCTCACACTACAGTCTGAAGTGGAAGGAATGGTAATAGGACAGAATGGAAATACAAACAGGCTTCACCTGAGCATTACTAGTTATAGAAAGAAAAAATATCTCATGAAATAAATCCTTTTAAAATATGGTCCAATATTTTATGGAGAGTAGAGAAAGACAGAGATTTGGGTAGGACCTGGTTTTTCAAAACAAAACAAAAATATGTGGAAATGAATATTTTCTCCCACGTTTAACCAAATAATTGTAATCACAAACATGTACTAATGTTTTAAAATGTGAATCAAGTATCGAATATTTTTCTGGGAAACATTTTCCAAATTAAAATATGGTAACTTGATACAGCTTTTAAATTTTAATCGTAAAATGTGTTAGAAATAGTAATAATAGAGCCAGGCACTGTGGCTCACACCTGTAATACCAGAGACTCAGGAGGTGGAGGCAGGAGAATCACAAGTTCCAGACCAGAGGCAGTCAGCATAATTTAGACCCTGCGTCAAAAAAAATAAAAAATAAAAATAAAAGGAAAAATGTGGGCTGAGGGTGCAGCTTAGTGGTGCATCACTTGCAGAGTATGCAAGCACAAGGCCCTGGGTTTAAATCCCAGTACTGCAAATAATAATAATAATAATAATAATAATAATAATAATAATAAAAATAATAAATAATGGATCAGTCCTGTAAAAATATCCAAAAGGTTCTCACATTTTCCAAAGGAGCCCATTCATCCTTTCTTTTGTCAATTCTTTTGTATCATTTGAGATAGATAGATATAGATATATGTCTATCCAAAAGTTCCATAGGTATCCCAGGAACCCCTGTTAAACCTTTTGTGTGCCAATTCTCGATCAAACATTTTTATCCATTTCTCCTCTGTTTTTTTTTT